>SAYR01036960.1:1352651-1575202 GCA_004382745.1 Argopecten irradians irradians | reverse complement strand
CGTACACCTTAAATAGACAATACAGTTTAGCCTTGATTTTCGGCTAAGTGCAGACAGGAGTGCAACAGACGCAAGCCTTAAATAGACAATTAAGTTACTTGTGGTTAAAGTGGAGACAGGAGTTCACAGAAGTACACCTTAAATAGATAATACAGTAAGCTTGCTGGTTTAAAGTGGACAGAGTTACAACAGATCAAGCTTAAATAGACAATAGAGCTTAGCTTGTTGGCTAAAGTGAGACAGGAGTTTCAACAGACGTAAGCCTAAAAATAGACAATACAGTTAGCCTTGTGGTAAAGTGAACAAGGGTTCAACAGAAGTACACCTTAAATAGACAATACAGTTACTTGTGGTAAAGTGAGACAGGAGTTCAACAGATGCAAGCCTAATAGACATAAGAGTTAGCTTGTGTGTAAAGTGAGACAGGAGGTTCAACAGACGTAAGCCTTAAAATAACAATTACAGTAGCTTGTGGTAAAGTAGACAGAGTTCAAACAGACGTACACCTAAATAGACAATACAGTAGCTTGTGGTTAAAGTGAGACAGGAGTTTCAACAGAAGTACACCTTAAATAGACAATACAGTTAGCTTGT
This sequence comes from Argopecten irradians irradians, assembly GCA_004382745.1. NCBI lineage: Eukaryota > Metazoa > Mollusca > Bivalvia > Pectinida > Pectinidae > Argopecten > Argopecten irradians. Next base: position 1,574,608 of record SAYR01036960.1, on the reverse strand, counting down.
GTAAAGTGAGACAGGAGTTCAACAGATGCAAGACTTTAATAGACAATACAGTTAGCTTGTTTGGTAACAGTGAGACAGGAGTTCAACAGAAGTACAACTTAAATTAGACAATACAGTTAGCTGTGGGTAAACAGTTGAGACAGGAGATTTCAACAGATACAAGCCTAAAATAAGACAATAGAGTTAGTCTGTGATACAGTGAGACAGGAGTTCAACAGAAGTACACCTAAATATGACAATTACAGTTAGTCTTGTGGTACGGTGAGACAGGAGTCAACAGGACGTACACGCTTAAAATAGGACAATTACAGTTAGCTTGTGGTACAGTGAGACAGGAGTTCAACACACGCAACCTTAAATAGGACAATACAGTTAGTCTGTGGTACAGTGAGGACAGAAGTTCAACAGAATACAACCTTAAAATAGAAATACAGTTAGTCTTGTGGTAAAGTGAGACAGGAGTTCAACAGAAGTACACCTTAAATAGAAATAAGTTAGTCTGTGGTAAGTGAGACAGGGAGTTCAACAGAAGCAAACCTTAAATAGACAATACAGTTAGTCTGTGCGTACAGTGAGGACAGGAGTTCAACAGAAGTACACCTAAATAGACAATACAGTTAGTCTGTGGTATAAAGTGAGAACAGGAGTTCAACAGAAGTACACCTTAAATAGACAATACAGTAGCTTGTGGTAAAGTGAGACAGGAGTTCAACAGAGTAAGCCCTTAAATAGACAATACAGTTAGTCTGTGGGTAAAGTTGAGGACAGGAGTTCAACAGAAGTAAACCTTAAAATAGACAATACAGTTAGTCTGTGGTAAAGTGAGACAGGAGTTCAACAGAAGTACACCTAAATAGACAATACAGTTAGTCTTGTGGTACAGTGAGACAGGAGTTCAACAGAGTACACCTAAAATAGACAATACAGTTAGCTTGTGGTACAGTGAGACAGGAGTTCAACAGAGCAAGCCTTAAATAGACAATACAGTTAGCTTGTTTGGTAAAGTGGAGACAGGAGTTCAACAGAAGTACACCTTAAATAGACAATACAGTTAGCTTGTGGTAAAGTGAGACAGGAGTTCAACAGAGCAAGCCTTAAATAGACAATACAGTTAGCTTGTGGTAAAGTGAACAGGAGTTCAACAGAAGTAAACCTAAAATAGACAATACAGTTAGTCTTGTGGTAAAGTGAGACAGGAGTTCAACAAGAAGTACACCTAAAATAGACAATACAGTTAGCTGTGATACGGTGAGACAGGAGTTCAACAAAGTACACCTTTAAATAGACAATACAGTTAGTCTGTGGTACAGTGAGACAGGAGTTCAACAAGCAAGACCTAAAATAGACAATACAGTTAGCTTGTGGTACAGTGAGACAGGAGTTCAACAGAAGTACACCTTAAGAGACAATACAGTTAGCTTGTGGTAAAGTGAGACAGGAGTTCAACAGATGCAACCTAAAATAGACAATAGACTTAGTCTGTGGTAAAGTTGAGACAGGAGTTCAACAGAAGTACACCTAAAATAGACAATACAGTTAGTCTTGTGGTAAAGTTGAGACAGGAGTTCAACAGATGTAACCTTAAATAGACAATACAGTTAGTCTTGTGGTAAAGTGAGACAGGAGTTCAACAGATGAAGCCTTAATAGACAATACAGTTAGTCTTGTGGTACAGTGAGACAGGAGTTCAACAGAGAAGCCTTAAATAGACAATACAGTTAGTCTTGTGTAAGTGAGACAGGAGTTCAACAGAAGTACACCTTAAATAGACAATACAGTTAGTCTGTGGTAAAGTGAGACAGGAGTTCAACAGAAGAAGCCTTAAATTAGACAATACAGTTAGTCTTGTGGTCAAGTGAGACAGGAGTTCAACAGAAGTACAACCTTAAATAGACAATACAGTTAGCTTGTGGTAAAGTGAGACAGGAGTTCAACAGAGAAGACCTAAAATAGACAATACAGTTAGCTTGTGGTAAAGTGAGACAGGAGTTCAACAGAAGTACACCTTAAATAGACAATACAGTTAGTCTTGTGTAAGTGAGACAGGAGTTCAACAGAAGTACACCTAAAATAGACAATACAGTTAGTCTGTGGTAAAGTGAGACAGGAGTTCAACAGATGCAACCTAAAATAGACAAACAGTTAGCTGTGGGTACAGTGAGACAGGAGTTCAACAGACGTAACACCTAAAATAGACAATACAGTTAGCTTGTGGTACAGTGAGACAGGAGTTCAACAGAAGTACACCTAAAATAGACAATACAGTTAGCTCTGTGTAAAGTGAGACAGGAGTTCAACAGAAGTAACCTTAAATAGACAATACAGTAGCTTTGTAAAGTGAGACAGGAGTTCAACAGAAGTACACCTAAAATAGACAATACAGTTAGTCTTGGTGGGTAAGAGACAGGAGTTCAACAGAAGTAAGCCTGAAATAGACAATACAGTTAGCTTGTGGTTAAAGTGAGACAGGAGTTCAACAGAAGTACACCTTAAATAGACAATACATAGCTTGTGGTAAAGTGAGACAGGAGTTCAACAGAAGTACACCTTAAATAGACAATACAGTTAGCTGTGGTAAAGTGAGACAGGAGTTCAACAGAAGTACACCTTAAATAGACAATACAGTTAGTCTTGAGGTAAGTGAGGACAGGTTCAACAGAAGTACACCTAAAATAGACAATACAGTTAGTCTTGGGTACAGTGAGACAGGAGTTCAACAGAGCAAGCCTTAAATAGACAATACAGTTAGCTTGTGGTAAAGTGAGACAGGGAGTTCAACAGAAGTACACCTTAAATAGACAATTACAGTAGTCTGTGGTAAGGTGAGACAGGAGTTCAACAGACGCAAGCCTTAAATAGACAATTACAGTTAGCCTGTGGTAAAGTGAGAAGGAGTTCAACAGAAGTAAGCCTTAAATAGACCAATACAGTTAGGCTTGTGGTAAAGTGAGACAGGAGTTCAACAGAAGTACACCTTAAAAATAGACAATACAGTTAGCTGTGGTACAGTGAGACAGGAGTTCAACAGAAGTAACACCTAAAAGCAATACAGTTAGTCTGTGGTAAAGTGAGACAGGAGTCAACAGAAGTACACCTTAATAGACAATACAGTTAGTCTGTGGTAAAGTGAGACAGGAGTTCAACAGAGTAAGCTATAAATAGGACAATACAGTTAGTCTTGTGGTAAAGTGAGACAGGACGTCAACAGAAGTACACCTAAAATAGACCAATACAGTTAGCTTGTGGTAAGTGAGACAGGAGTTCAACCAGATGCAAGCCTTAAATAAGACAATACAGTTAGTCTGTGGTAAAGTGAGACAGGAGTTTCAACAGACGTACACCTAAAATAGACAATACAGTTAGCTTGTGGTAAAGTGAGGACGGGAGTTCAACAGAAGTACACCTTAAATAGACAATACAGTTAGCTTGTGGTACAGTGAGACAGGAGTTCAACAGAAGTACACCTTAAATAGACAATACAGTTAGCTTGTGGTAAAGTGAGACAGGAGTTCAAACAGATGCAAGCCTTAAATAGACAATACAGTTAGCTTGTGGTAAAATGAGACAGGAGTTCAACAGAAGTAAGCCTAAAATAGACAATACAGTTAGCTTGTGTAAAGTGAGACAGGAGTTCAACAGAAGTACACCTTAAATAGACAATACAGTTAGCTTGTGGTAAAGTGAGACAGGAGTTCAAACGAGCAAGCTTAAATAGACAATAGGTTAGCTTGTGGTAAGTGAGACAGGAGTTCAAAGACGTAACCTTAAATAGACAATACAGTTAGCTTGTGGTTAAAGTGAGACAGGAGTATCAAACAGAAGTACACCTAAATAGACAATACAGTTAGCTGTGGTAAAGTGAGACAGGAGTTCAACAGAATACACCTAAAATAGACAATACAGTTAGCTTGTGGTAACAGTGAGACAGGAGTTCAACAGAGAAGCCTAAAATAGACAATACAGTTAGCTGTGGTAAGTGAGACAGGAGTTCAACAGAAGTACACCTTAAAATAGACAATACAGTTAGCTTGTGGTTAACAGTGAGACAGGAGTTCAACAGAAGACAGCCTTAAATAGACAATACAGTTAGCTTGTGGTAAAGTGAGACAGGAGTTCAACAGACGTAAGCCTTAAATAGACAATACAGTTAGCTCTGTGGTAAAGTGAGACAGGAGTTCAACAGAAGTACACCTTAAATAGACAATACAGTTAGCTTGTGGTACAGTGAGACAGGAGTTCAACAGAAGTACACCTTAAATAGACAATACAGTTAGCTTGTGTAAAGTGAGACAGGAGTTCAAACAGATGCAAGCCTAAAATAGACAATACAGTTAGCTTTGTAAAGTGAGACAGGAGTTCAACAGATGCAACCTTAAATAGACAATACAGTTAGCTTGGTACAGTGAGGACAGGAGTTCAACAAGCAAGCCTAAAATAGACAATACAGTTAGCTTGTGGTAAAGTGAGACAGGGAGTTCAACAGAAGTACACCTTAAATAAACAATACAGTTAGCTTGTGGTACAGTGAGACAGGAGTTCAACAGAAGAAGCCTAAAATAGACCAATACAGTTAGTCTGTGGTACAGTGAGACAGGAGTTCAACAGAAGTACACCTAAAATAGACAATACAGTTAGCTTGTGGTACAGTGAGACAGGAGTTCAACACACCAAAGCCTTAAATAGACAAATACAGTTAGTCTTTGGTACAGTGAGACAGGAGTTCAACAGAAGTACACCTTAAATAATAATACAGTAAGTCTGTGGTACAGATGAGACAGGAGTTCAACAGAAGTACACCTTAAATAGACAATACAGTTAGCTGTTGGGTACAGTGAGACAGGAGTTCAACCAGATGCAAGCCTAAAATAGACAATACAGTTAGTCTGTGGTACAGTGAGACAGGAGTTCAACAGAAGTAAAGCCTTAAATAGACAATACAGTTAGTCTTGTGGTAAGTGAGACAGGAGTTCAACAGAAGTACACCTTAAATAGACAATACAGTTAGCTTGTGGTACAGTGAGACAGGGAGTTCAACAGAAGTACACCTTAAATAGACAATACAGTTAGCTGTGGTACAGTGAGACAGGAGTTCAACAGAGAAGCCTTAAAATAGACAATACAGTTAGTTGTGGTAAAAGTGAGACAGGAGTTCAACAGAAGTACACCGTAAATAGACAATACAGTTAGCTTGTGGTACAGTGAGACAGGAGTTCAACAGAAGCAAGCTTAAATAGACAATACAGTTAGCTCTGGGTACAGTGAGACAGGAGTTCAACAGAAGTAACCTAAAATAGACAATACAGTTAGCTTGTGGTACAGTGAGACAGGAGTTCAACAGAAGTACACCTAAAATTAGACAATACAGTTAGTCTGTGTACAGTGAGACAGGAGTTCAACAGAAGAACACCTTAAATAGACAATACAGTTAGCTGTGGTAAGTGAGACAGGAGTTCAACAGACGCCAACCTTAAATAGACAATACAGTTAGCTTGTGTTAAAGTGAGACAGGAGTTCAACAGAACGTACACCTTAAAATAGACAATACAGTTAGCTTGTGGTAAGTGAGACAGGAGTCAAATGCAAAGCCTAAAATAGACAATACAGTTAGCTTGTGGTAATGAGACTAGGAGTTCAACAGAAGTACACCTTAAATAGAAATTACAGTTAGTCTGTGGTACAGTGAGACAGGAGTTCAACAATGCAAGCCTTAAATAGACAATAACGTTAGTCTTGTGGTACAGTGAGACAGGAGTTCAAACGATGCAAGACCTTAAATAGACAATACAGTTAGCTTGTGGTAAAGTGAGACAGGAGTTCAACAGATGCAAGCCTTAAATAGACAATACAGTTAGCTTGTGGTAAAGTGAGACAGGAGTTCAACAGAAGTACACCTTAAAATAGACAATACATTAGCTTGTGGTACAGTGAGACAGGAGTTCAACAGAGCAAGCCTAAATAGACAATACAGTTAGCTGTGGTAAAGTGAGACAGGAGTTCCAACAGAAGTACACCTTAAATAGACAATACAGTTAGCTTGTGGTACAGTGAAGACAGGAGTTCAACAGACGCAACCTTAAATAGACAATACAGTTAGCTTGTGGTAAAGTGAGACAGGAGTTCAACAGAAGTACAACTTAAATAGACAATACAGTTAGCTTTGTGGTAACAGTGAGACAGGAGTTCAACACGAAGTACACCTTAAAATAGACAATACAGTTAGTCGTTGTAAAGTGAGACAGGAGTTCAACAGAAGCAACCTAAAATAGACAATACAGTTAGCTTGTGGTAAAGTGAGACAGGAGTTCAACAGAAGTACACCTTAAATAGACAATACAGTTAGCTTGTGGTACAGTGAGACAGGAGTTCAACAGAAGTACACTTAAAATAGACAATACAGTTAGCTTGTGTAAAGTGAGACAGGAGTTCAACAATGCAAGCCTTTAAATAGGACAATAGAGTTAGTTGTGGTAAAGTGAGACAGGAGTTCAACAGAGTAAGCCTTAAATAGACAATACAGTTAGTCTTGAATGGTAAGTGAGACAGGAGTTCAACAGAAGTACACCTAAAAATAGACAATACAGTTAGCTTGTGGTAAAGTGAGACAGGAGTTCAACAGAAGTACACCTTAAATAGACAATACAGTTAGCTTGTGTTAAAGTGAGACAGGAGTTCAACAACGCCACTAAATAGACAATACAGTTAGTTTGTGGTACAGTGAGACAGGAGTTCAACAGAAGTACAACCTAAAATAGACAATACAGTTTTGTCTGTGGTAAAGTGAGACAGGAGTTCAACGACGAAGACCCTTAAATAGACAATACAGTTAGCTTGTGTACAAGTGAGACAGGAGTTCAACAGAAGTACACCTTAAATAAAGACAATACAGTTAGCTTGTGGTACAGTGAGACAGGAGTTCAACAGAAGTACACCTTAAATAAGACAATACAGTTAGTTGTTGTACAGTGAGACAGGAGTTCAACAGAAGGACACCTTAAATAGACAATACAGTTAGTCTTGGGTAAGTGAGACAGGAGTTCAACAGATGCAAGCCTAAAATAGCCAATACAGTTAGCTTGTGTATAAGTGAGACAGGAGTTCAACAGAATGCACCTAAAATAGACAATACAGTTAGCTTTGGCATAAAGTGATGACAGGAGTCAACAGATGCAACCTAAAATAGACAATACAGTTAGCTTGTGTAAAAGTGAGACAGGAGTTCCACAGAAGTACACCTTAAATAGACAATACAGTTAGCTTGTGGTAAAGTGAGACAGGAGTTCAACAGAAGCACCTAAAAAATAAGACAATACAGTTAGTTGTGGTACAGTGAGACAGGAGTTCAACAGAAGTACACCTAAAATAGACAATACAGTTAGCTTGTGGTACAGTGAGACAGGAAGTTCAACAGAAGTACACCTAAAATAGACAATACAGTTAGTCTGTGTACAGTGAGACAGGAGTTCAACAGAAGTACACCTAAATAAGACAATACAGTTAGCTTGTGGTACAGTGAGACAGGAGTCTTCAACAGAAGTACACCTTAAATAGACAATACAGTTAGCTCTGTGGTACAGTGAGACAGGAGTTCAACAGACGTACAGCCTTAAATAAGACAATACAGTTAGTCTGTGGTACAGTGAGACAGGAGTTCAACAGAAGTACACCTAAAATAGACAATTACAGTTAGTTGTTGGTACAGTGAGACAGGAGTTCAACAGATGAAGCCTAAAATAGACAATACAGTTAGCTTGTGTACAGTGAGACAGGAGTTCAACAGAAGTAAGCCTAAATAGACAATACAGTTAGCTTGTTGTTAAAGTGAGACAGGAGTTCAACAGAAGTACACCTTAAAATAGACAATACAGTTAGCTCTGTGTAAAGTGAGACAGGAGTTCAACAGAAGTACACCTAAAATAGACAATACAGTTAGCTTGTGGTACAGTGAGACAGGAGTTCAACAGAGCAAGCCTAAAATAGACAATACATTTAGCTTGTGGTAAGTGAGACAGGAGTTCACAGAAGTACACCTTAAATAGACAATACAGTTAGTCTTGTGGTAAAGTGAGACAGGAGATTCAACAGAGAACCTTAAATAGACAATACAGTTAGTTCTGTGGTACAGTGAGACAGGAGTTCAACAGACGTAACCTTAAATAGACAATACAGTTAGCTTGTGGTACAGTGAGACAGGAGTTCAACAGAGCAAGCCTTAAATAGACAATACAGTTAGCTTGTGTAAAGTGAGCAGGAGATTCAACAGAAGTACACCTTAAATAGACAATACAGTTAGCTTGTGGTACAGTGAGACAGGAGTTCAACAGAAGTACACCTTAAATACAAATACAGTTAGTCTTGGGTTAAAGTGAGACAGGGTTCAACAGAAGTACACCTAAATAGCAATACAGTTAGCTCTGTGGTAAAGTGAGACAGGAGTTCAACAGAAGTACACCTTAAATAGACAATACAGTTAGCTCTGTGGTACTAGTGAGACAGGAGTTCAACAGAAGTACACCTTAAATAGACAATACATTAGTCTGTGGTACAGTGAGACAGGAGTTCAACAGAAGTTACACCTTAAATAGACAATACAGTTAGCTTGTGGTACAGTGAGACAGGAGTTCACAGACGTACACCTAAATAGACAATACAGTTAAGCCTGTTGGTAAAGTGAGACAGGAGTTCAACAGATGCACCTTTAAATAGACAATACAGTTAGCTTGTGGTACAGTGGACAGGAGGTTCAACAGAAGACAACCTTAAAATAGACAATACAGATTAGTCTGTGGTAAAGTGAGACAGGAGTTCAACAGAAGTACACCTTAAATAGACAATACAGTTAGCTTGTGGTACAGTGAGACAGGAGTTCAACAGAAGTACACCTTAAATAAGACAATACAGTTAGCTTGTGGTAAAGTGAGACAGGAGTTCAACAGATGTACAGCCTTAAATAGACAATACAGTTAGCTTGTGGTAAAGTGAGACAGGAGTTCAACAGAAGAAGCCTAAAATAGGACAATACAGTTAGTTGTGGTAAAGTGAGACAGGAGAGTTCAACCAGAAGTACACCTAAATAGACAATACAGTTAGCTGTGGTACAGTGAGACAGGAGTTCAACAGAGCAAGCCTTAAATAGACAATACAGTTTAGCTTGTGGTAAAGTGAGACAGGAGTTCAACAGGACGTAACCTAAATAGACAATACAGTTAGCTTGTTGGTAAAGTGAGACAGGAGTTCAACAGAAGTACCACCTTAAATAGACAATACAGTTAGTTTGTGGTAAAGTGAGACAGGAGTTCAACAGAAGTACACCTTAAATAGACAATACAGTTAGCTTGTGGCTAAAGTTGAGACAGGAGTTCAAACAGAAGTACACCTAAAATAGACAATACAGTTAGCTTGTGGTACAGTGAGACAGGAGTTCACAGAAGTACACCTAAATAGACAATACAGTTAGTCTTTGGTAAAGTGAGACAGGAGTTCAACAGAAGCAACCTTAAAAGGACAATTACAGTTAGTCTGTGGTACAGTGAGACAAGGAGTTCAACAGAATTACACCTAAAATAGACAATACAGTTAGCTTGTGGTACAGTGAGACAGGAGTTCAACAGACGCAAGCCTTAAATAGACAATACAGTTAGTCTGTGGTAAAGTGAGACAGGAGTTCAATAGATACACCTTAAAAATAATACATTACATTACAACCATGGCTTACAGAGAAATTTGGTTACCTTATCCAAAGAAGTATCTGAGTTTGCCCAACCAGCAAATTTGGTATAATGCATATGATGAACATTACAAAGTTATGCTCATTTTTTCTTTGATAACCTCAAGCATTATACTTTACACTTGCTATGCTTGGTCACTATACGCTTATACTAGCCGATTTTGTTTACCATACTGACATGGTAACATTGAACTTTGAACTTTGCGTAAAGAAAATGTTCAGCAACGTAAAAGCGAACTACTTTTTTAAACAAACACATGGCTTTGTTACATTTTTGATGCCAAACATTACGTGAGTTCTATTGTTGTTTTTCATTGAATTGGGAAAGTAAACAATTAAATACATGTTTATATTTATAATATGATTCAAACAATTCTTAAAATTAACAAGTTATAAAGAACGGAAAAATATCCCCGGACCGGGGGACCGTGCTTTCATTTTTGTTAAAAATGATGGGTGTTCAAATGTAAACATTACTCTTGTGTCTGTGTTCGTCATACGATCGATCTTTTGGGTGGACGGCGTGACCTTCTCATAGAGGTCGATTATAAAACATATCCTTCTTGTCTTTGTTGTCTTTGAGAATTTAATCATGTGTATTATAAAACATTGCACGCTAGTAATTCCACGTGTTGGCAGTTACGCTGTCACCACAAATACATTGTATCCATCGAAACACAAGTGAAGATTGTTCCACCTATAGCCTAGATGGGATGCGATATAAGCGTAGATTATATAATCACATGGCTCCGAAGATGTTAATATCGTCAAGTCAACGGACCAATCTCAAACAAATTTAGCTACTTTTGGAACACTGGTTGTTTTGACAACTTCGGAAAAAAACATCCACTGTGTAAGCGTGCGTTCAGCCTCGCCTCGCTGCACAATAACGGTCACCGAGTTCACACATGTGCCCAGAACCAAAATACTTTATGTTATTACGCTATATATGAACTTTTTGTAAAATTTAATACCTACTGGAAGAAAGTTTTTAACCGGGCATGCTGAAATATGAGAGAGAGAGTTAAGCTGGAATTCGTACGGCCGCCATGTTTAGTTTACACACTAGTAGGCTTACGTAATGGCAGATGTAAACAACGAACAGAAAACATGACCAAGTCCCATTCTGCTAAAGATATTTTACATCATTGTGAGTTTATTTGTTATTATATTTACAGTTACACGTGTACAGACAATTTTCGTGATTCTAAACGATAGATAAGCATTGCCGACTATACTTCAATTAGAGATCGATCGTTATGGATCTGATCGTATTAACACAGATGGTTACGTGGGTGCATGGGCCTAACTTTTGGGCTGCGCTTCATCTAAACGGTGCGTCTATAATGAGTGCTCCAAAACCTGAAAAAAAGTCGTAAAAAGGCCTTCTGCCGCTTATGACACAGGTGCGGTTTATTGTCCGGAAAAATACCAACGGTACCTTACAGCTTCTATTCTGATTAAATAAAATATCTCTGAAATTTACTTTGTTCTGTCCATGTTTATTTTACCACTAAAATTATTGAACTTTTTTTCGTCGTGGAATGAATAATTCTACCTTACGTGCAGCGTCATCCAATTCCCTTTCAATGAGTAAGCTCCCCCCACTTCTTGCACCGACTTTTTATTGAATAATTACTGTCACTTTTTCAAATGACGATTTTAATTGCATAAAATAAATAAAAAAGTTCGTGTGAGTGTAAATATAGGGATTGGATTTCTTTTTATGTAAAAGCGCCCCATATGAATATTATTCTAGAGAATTGCCTCCATACAAGCATGGTTAACATAAAACGAAATTCCAATCCCTATGTTAACTAAACACTGGACAGTATAAGATGTATATTGTTATAAGTTTGTGATTATTTGACATTTGTGGCTTTAAAAATGTTAGGTCAATGCATTCATTTTAAACAAACCTTATAGACCTCTTTATCTTTTAGCATGTTACAGGTCAAATATTCAGGTCTACGCTAGACTTCTAAGTTTATAATTTAATAAGAAGTTGATTTAATTTAATTACCTGTTCTGCCCAACCTATCAAGCGCTAACCATGACCCGGATGGGGAATCCCTCCGATATCACTGGCAGTTCCTTATACATGTTCTCTAACCTGTAACCAAAAACAGAGGCTATTACAATGGGTAACCATTACTGATAGTAATATCTTATTATACAAGTTTTGTCAAAATTTGACTTTTTTAAAGTCTGACAGCCATTCACGATGACGTTTCAGGCTAAATGGTTTATTTTGGAAAAGGAAATACCATTATATCTGGTGTAAAGATTTCATGAATATTTTAGACCAGTTATTTGAAATCTTTATGATTTTCAAGGTAAAGCACTTTTCACATATATGATTAAAGAGGCGGGGTAATTCTTGTTAACAAAAGCACAATATAATTATATATAATTATAGTGTTTAAATACAGATGCTTACCTTTATACGGAAATGTCCTTTATACAGAGGTGTCTTTTATACAGATTGATCTCTTATACAGAGGTGGTCTTTATACAGAGTTAGTCTTTAGACAGAGGTAGTCTTTATATATGAAAGTGATCTTTATACAGAGGTTTTGGTCTTTATACAGATGTGATCTCCTATACAGAGGTGGGTCTTTATACAGATGTGATCTCTATTAACAGAGTGAGTCTTTAACAGGGTAGTCTTTATAAAGAGGATGGTCTTTATTATCGAAGTGATCTTTTCACAGAGTGGCTCTTTATACAGATGTGATCTCTATACAGGTGGTCTTTTATACAGAGGTAGTCTTTAGACAGAGGTAGTCTTATATAGAAGTGATCTTTATACAGAGTTGGTCTTATATACAGAGGTTGATCTCTACATAGAGGTGGTCTTTATACCAGAGGTTGGTCTTATATACAGATTGTGATCTCTACATAGAGGGTGTCTCTTTATACAAGGTAGTTTAAATACATAGGGTAGGTCTTTTATACAGAGGTAGTCTTTATCATAGATAGTGATCATTATACCAGAGCGTGTTCTTTATTACAGTTGTTGTATCTTGTAACAGGTGGTATCTCTATTATTAGAGATATTCTTTATACAGGAGTGTCTTTATATTAAAAAGAGGTTTTTTTTACATAGGTGATTTTACACAGAAGTGTATTCTACAAAAAGGCGGCATATTTATACAGATGTTGATCTTATACTGATCATGAGATCCTTTATTATAGAGATGTGATTTATTGTAGTCTTATTACATATGTGGTTTTTATTACAGAAGTGTCTCTATACAGAGGTGTTTTTATACAGAGGTGTCTCTTATACAGAGGTGGTCTTCTATACAGAAGGTGGTCTTTTATACAGAGGTGGTCTTTATTACAGATGTGATCTCTATTACAGAGCTGGTCTTTATACAGAGTAGTCTTTATACAGAGGTTAGTCTTCGTATACAGAGGTAGTCTTTATACAGAGGTAGCTTTATATAGAAGTGAATCTTTATTTTACAGGGGGGGAAGGGTGGTCTTTATACAGATGTGATCTCTCATAGAGGTGGTCTTTATACAGAGGTAGTCTTTATAACAGAGATGTCTTTTATACAGATGTGATCTCTACATAGAGGTGGTCATATACAAAGGTTAATCTTAACATAAGTAGTCTTTATACATAGGTAGTCTTTATACAGAGGTAGTCTTATACTAGAAGTGATCATTTATACAAGTGTTCTTTATACCAGAAGTTTTCTTTATATTAAAGTGATCTTTATACAGTTTGCATCTGTACAGTGTATCTCTACTATAGAGATATCTTTATACAGGAGTTGTCTTTATATCTAAAAAGTTTTTTCACATTTGATCTTTACACAGAAGTGGTATTTCTACAAAAAGCGGGCATTATAAAGATGTGATCTTCCCTATACTGATCATGAGATTGCCTTCATATAGAGATGTGATTTATTTCTCCTATACATATGTCGTTTTTATACAGAAGTGTCTTATACCAGATGTGGTTTTTATACAGAGGTGTCTCCTATACAGAGGTGTCTTTATACGAGGAAGTCTTTATACAGAGGTGATCTTTATACAGATGCGATCTTAAACTGAAGGTGCCGTTTTTATTCAGAGTGTCTTTATACAGAGGTGGCCTTATACAGAAGTGAAATCTTTTTACAGAGGTGGTATCATACAGAGTTTTTATCACTATATACAGCAGCTGGTCTTTATATAAATGTAGTCTTTATACAGAGGTGGTCTTCTTCTATAAGATGTCGGTCTTTATGCCAAGGGGGCTTTTATACAGAGGTATCTCTATAGAGGGTGTCTTAATACAGAGGTGGTTTATACAGATGTGATCTTTATACTGAGGTGACCTTTACGGCAGAGATGTCTCTATAAAGATGTCCGGTTGCTTTATACAAAGGTGTCTATACAGAAGTGTTTTTTATAAGATGTGATCTTTATTATAGAGTCTTATACCCAGATGTGGTTCTTTATACAGAGGTGGTCTGTATACCAGAAGTGATCTTCATAACAGAGGTTGGTTCTTATACAGAGTATCTCTCCTATACGGAGGTGGTATTTATAGGAGAGGTGGTCTTCATACAGAAGTAATTTTTTATACAGAAGTAATCTTTATACAGAAGTGTTATTTATATGAAAGTTGGTTATTATTTACAATGTGATCTTATAATGAGTTTGGCCCTTTATACAGAGGAATCTCTATAAATATCCACAATCTGTGGTTTTTATTAAAAAAATCCAAGATGGCAGCGGTTGGCCCATTCTTGATTGACTATCAGTCCACAAAATGCAATATGCAACATTTTAGTGGTCCCTAAGAGGAACCTTCATATGAAATTTGCAGACAGATCCCTTCCGTACTTTCTTGAGAAGAAATAGACCGTAACAATTTTATAACTATCAAATTCCAAGATGTCGGCAAGTATGCCATCTTGTTGACCATCAGCCTCAAAATTGAATTATGCACAACTTAGGGTCCTAGGAGGAACCTACATGTGAAATATTGAGAAGGATCCCTTCAGTACTTTCTGACAAAATAGCAGTAACGAATTTTAACTAAAAAAATCCAAGATGCAAGCTATCAGCCATCTTTGTTTGACCATCAGCCTCAAAATGAAATATGCGCAACTTAGGTTCCTAGAGGAAACCAACACATGAAAATGAGAAAGATTCCTTTCAGACTTCTGAGAAATCAGCAGGTAACAAACTTTTACTATCAACATCAAAGATGACTCTCTGGTGGACCAATCGGACCACAGACCATGGACAAAAAACTGATTTTGAATAGCCACCATCTGATGATCTAAAAAGACAGTTAATGTTAAGCTGACTTTTAATAGTGTATAAGTCTTACCCATTGGCGGTGGCTTCACACCTTTCTGTACCACTGAAACACAACCTAAAAAAAAGAACATTATTACAAAAAAAATATTTCAGCTTCATCCAAATCAAATAAAACTGAATATTATCAGCTGTACCAATCTATATGAGAAGATGAACACTGATTGAAAAAAGTTTATTATGACATTTTTATAAAATATATTTGTTGCTTTTAACTGTGACATTTGGCAAAGGTAAATAAAGTTAGATCGACAAAATTACTTCTCATCAGATGATTAACAACAACCTTCCTCTCCAAGCTATCAGGGTAGCTGTTAAAATTAGTTCAATAATCTAATGGTACATATGAAAAATATGAGACAGATTGCTTCAGTACTATTGAAGAAATAATGCGTTATAAACTTCAATTTGATTTCTTTTTGAAAAAATTGGGTGGCCCTTCATCCTCATGCTACAGGCCAAATATCAGTACTCTGGCCTTCTGGGTCTTGACAAGAAGTCATTAAAAAGATTTTAGCCTTTGACCCCTGCTAAAGGTTAATGTCATTCATTTGAACAAATTTTACTTATAACAGTAAGTCATTTAGAGATCTTGATAATGTAACCAATGACACAACTGAAATAGGCATATTAATTAACATCTGCCACGAAAAGATACTGTTACTATGTGAAGCACTTAACCGTGGGCTTGTTTTGGTCTTGGTATGAACCTCACTTACCGTGGTTTTTGGTCTGTAGTAGGACCTCACTTACTGTGGGCCTGTTTTTGGCCCTTGGTTATGGACCTCACTTACCG
The DNA here is from genome assembly GCA_004382745.1 of Argopecten irradians irradians. Lineage (NCBI taxonomy): Eukaryota > Metazoa > Mollusca > Bivalvia > Pectinida > Pectinidae > Argopecten > Argopecten irradians. The sequence continues at coordinate 1,558,763 of SAYR01036960.1, read as the reverse complement.
TGGGCTTGTTTCAGGTCCTTGGTTTGAACCTCAATACCGTGCGTCTTGTTTTGATCTGTAGATGGACCTTCACTTACTGTGGCTTGTTTGCGTCCTTGGTATGGACCTCACTTACCGTGGGCTTGTTTTGATCTGTAGTATGGACTCACTTACCATGAGCCTGGTTTTGGTCTGTAGTATGGACCTCACTTACTGTAAAGTGGGCTTGTTTTGGTCCTGTATGGGACCTCACTTACCGTGGGGCTTGTTTGATCTGTAGTATGGACCTCACTTACCATTGGGCTTGTTTTTGGTCCTTGGTATGGACCACACTTTCAATGGGCTTGTGTTGTTCCGCGGTAAGGAGTGATGGACGGGTACCGACCCTAACTTACTGTTGGGGCCTGTTTTGGTCCTTGGTATGGACCTCACTTACAATAGCTTGTTTTGGTTCCGTGTGAGTATCGAATCATTACGTCGGGCTTGTTTTGCGTCCGTGGTATGGACCTTATTTAACTGGAGGCTGTCTTTGGTCAGTCGGTAAGGAATAACTTACCCGTGGCGTCTGTTTTGGTCCGTGGTATGGACTTTTACTTTACCGTGTGGCCTGTTTTGGTCAGTGGTTATGGACTTACTACCGTGGGGGCCTGGTTTGGTCCGGTGGTAAGGACTTTACTTACCTTGGGCCTGGTTTGGTTCCGTGGATGCGACTTTTACTTACCGTGGGCCTGGTTTTGGTCCGTGGTATGGACTTACTTACCGTTGGGCCTGGTTTGCGTCCGTGGGATGGACTTTACTTACCGTTGGGCCTGGTTTGGTCCGTGGTATGGACTTAACTTACCGTGGCTTGGTTTTGTCGTGGTATGGACTTACTTACCGTGTGGCCCTGGTTTTGGTCCGTGGTATGGACTTTACTTACCGTGGGCCTGGTTTGGTCCGTGGTATGGACTTTACTTACCGTGGGCCTGGTTTGCGTCCGTGGTATGGTACTTTACTTCACGTGGGCCTGGTTTGGTCCGTTGTAAGCGACTTACTTACCGTGGGCCTGTTTTGGTCCGTGGTATGGACTTACTTACCGTGGGCCTGGTTTGGCATCCTTGGTATGGACCTTTAACTTACCGTGAGCCTGGTTTGGTCCGTGGGTATGGGCTTTACTTACCGTGGGCCTGTGTTGGTCCGTCGTATGACTTAACTTTTACCGTGGTCCCTGGTTTGGTCCGGGTATGACTTTACTTACCCTAAGGCCTTTCTGGTTTGGTCCGTTGGTATGGACTTACTGACCGTGGGCCTTGGTTTGGTCCGTGGTATGGACTTTACTTTACCGTTGGGCCTGTTTGCGTCCGTGGTATGGACTTTACTTACCGTTGGGGCCTGGTTTGGTCCGTGGTATGCGACTTTACTTACCGTGGGCCTGGTTTGGTCCGTAAGGTATGCGACTTTACTTACCGTGGGCCTGGTTTGGTCCGTAGGTATGGATCTTGTCCCAATATTACCAAACTTTCACCTATTAAATTTATATGACAATTTAGTTTTCGCATTTACATAAGATTTTATAATTTACATATTTTTGTTTTACAAGAACAGAATTAAAAAACTAATAGCATCTTACATTAGTCTGTCAAGGGGACAGGGATATCTTCAACCCGACTCAGAATCTGGGAGGGCTAATTAGCATAGCCTTTGCCCAATCCTAATTTTTAATATTACAATTAAATTACATGATTGCTGAAATAAATGAAACCCGAGTGAAAGATTGGCATATTAACCCGAGGGTATCCGGCCAAAATTTTCTATGAGGTTTTGAGATATTCCTGTCGCTTGACAAACCAATTGTTTGATTACTTTTTCAGTTTTGAAAAAAAGAAATATGAAATTCCTGTTTGCTTTCCAGCTTTTTTCATCTCGTCATGATCACAGAATGTCGTTATTGCCGTCAAAATTGATGACGTCATCGACAATTGCATGCCCTGGCGCCGCTGGCGGCATTGTGTTTGAAAACATGCACGTTAATTATCTAGCGTGTATGTGAGGTGAGAGAGTTATCCCCTAAGGCAACCATGGGATAACCCTGTGAAGTATTGGAGATACTATAAGACTCTTTTATAGTGGATATGAAGGATAGGGAATATTCTAACCGAGGGTCACAAATGTATGTAAAACCCGAGGCTTGCCCGAGGTTTTTTTGTAAACATTTTGTGATCCCGAGGTTAGAATATCCCTATCCTTCATATCCACTTATGAAAAGAGTATTTTCTTTCTATACCTCGACGTTTCATGCATTTACAACTTATGATGATTAAATATCCCACCATTTTCTAAAATAAATTCGAAGAAATCCACGCGCTGAAAGTCAATTTTTCATATAACGTGATATTTTTCAACAAAAAAAAAATCCACTGTTTGCATCTTTTATTAGTAAAACCAGTCAAGTTTGCTGAAAAAAAAAATGCTTTAAAATTTTACGAAGGAAATTTGTTGGCGCCGTGACATCATGAGGCTTTATTGCTATGGGGTAGCCATATAGCATGCCAATACAGCCTCAGCGGCAATGCAGTTGTTATTGCCCTAAGACTAGCCAGTATTCACTCGAAGTTATGAAGAAAATGTTATATTCAATTGGTAGTATTATAAATTGAAGCACAATTATACAAATTTGAAATAAGGTCAACACCTTTTGTGTTCCGAGAGAACTTACAGATTTCAAGTGTACAATACTGTTGTCCAGGAAGACTTGATTAAGCGGGGATATATCGTCCCTTTTAGTTCTCTCAGCTTCCACAATTTGTCGTCAGCTTGCTAACACAAAGCAAAAATTACTGTTATCCTGTGTAGAAAACATTCAACTTTCACTTGAATTCAGCCATTTTGCTACAAAGTTACTTTCCTGGCAATCGCTTGCCATGGATTATGAAGTTGCAACCCAGAGATGGCAGAAGTAGTGAATTATCAAACAATGCAGTCACCATGAATCCCCACCCCCCCCCCCCACACCCCAGTAATATATATTCTGTTAAATTTAGAATTCTATGGAAGAAATTATTTATAGCAAAGTCAAAGTGGTAACATATTTAAACACAGATAATTGATAACAAAGATTTGGTTTTCGTTTTTTACACCTGTGTGGCTCCTTCCATATTTTGTTTCTCTTCCAGAATTCCGTACTGAACATAGTTTAAATGTCCTCAATGCCAAATGTTTTGTTCTTATGTATTTAAATTTAAACATGATAGAGTAGTGCAATTCATTTAGACTTAAACTTAGGTTCATTATCATTCATTACATTTCAATACTTTAATTACAATGAGACATAATCCAAAAATCGTGATACAATTATGTACTGATAGTTGTTCGTATTTTTTTATGAATATGTTTATTTATTTTAGATGAAAAGATGGCTATGATTTTGTTGTTATTATAGATTTGTTTATTACCTTTCAAGTTTTAAAAATAGAGTACAATGATAATAAATGTACATTTGCTTTTTACTGTAGGTGTGTATTCGCTTGAATGAATCATGAAAATATACAAATGTTAAGACTTTTGTATATTCATATTGGGGGAAAAAAAGATCGTTTTTTGTCATGCAAGTTTTGTTACACTAGATTGCAATAATATAGCATACGCTTTTACCGTATCGTGCACCCCTTTTCTTAGAATATAATTTTTCATGAATTATTTATAACCTGAATAAAAATTTTCTTTTAATTATACCCAGGTATTGACAATCTGGAGCGAAGGTGCAAAACAAACACCATTTTGTTTGATGTGATAACTTCTGTTGATTTATCTGTTTCCTCTGCCCATTTTTAAAACGGTATACATTTGGTCAAAATAAATATTTATTTTACATCAAGAACATTTATTTGTAATCAAAGATACTTTCATATATCACTGCATCGAAAATTTAAAATAACAGGAAATCTATTGTGAAGGAAAAAATCGTTAAATATAGAGCAGAGTGTCGACTATAGTCACAACGGGAAGAGGGGAAGAGTAAAATCCTGTCGACTATAGTCGACAGAGTACTTAAAGAGTTAATGCTTCTATATAATCTGGTACCCCCAGGTGAGAAGTGGACTATACTATACTGTTACAAAACCAGGGCCTTGCTTGCATGGATATTCCTCAATTTACCAGGAATTATATGAAAGTATTACAGACGCAAAGGACTACCTTTCCGGAAAACAGCTTTTAATTTTAACCATGTTGCAGATGAACTTCAAAAAACATGTACCGACCAATATATTAGATAAATAATATATTCTTATCAAGAGTGGAAACATATCGCATAAGACCTAATTTCAAAAATATTTGAAACTGAAATTATCAAATAATTATTACCTGTATGAAAATAGTTTTTTGAAAATTCTTTCTCAATGCGTTTTTCCAGGAGTCGCCAATTGATTGACGAGACCTGTGAACTGGAGGTGTTTGTGAGAATGAAGCTTGGCTAAAGCTCTTCCAAACGTTCTTTCCATTCTCGCTTTCTGCCGTCAGTGACCAACTTGACGAGACTGTAGTGCCTCCTTTTTTCAGCGGGTGATTCTGCTTCTCTGTTTCTTGGCTTGTTTCGGTCTGGAGTGTTTCCAAAATTGTAATAACAGCAATATAACTACAATTTAAGAGCATACATGATATCCATCACTTGAATAATAATTGAGTTTAATCGTGTTATATATTATGTCTAATTTAACACAAAAATTACAAAAATAATTTGTTTTGTTTTTGGTCATGCGCAATAGTACTTCATTCCATGTAGGATAGTGCCAGGTTTTTTTTCGGGATGCAATTAATTATTTTTTTATAATTTAATTTGAAGTTAATAAATAAATTTTCATGGTGCGCATGGTGTAAAGTAAGTAACTTTTGTGTAAAAAAAAAAACAAAAAAAACATTCATCAGACAGTGTTGTTAGCAACTTTAAGTTCCTAGTGTTACTTGTAAGAGGTTTAAGATATTTTAGCTATGCAGCCAATGCACTGTTGATGTGGTTTCACTTGACTTATGGGGAAACAAGGTTTCCTTTTTTTATTGCTACTGTATGACAAGCGTTGTTTTTGTTTGTTTGTTAGCATTTGGTGCAAATTTATGACTATTTGTTGGCTACAAATAAATTATTAGGAATTAACAATATTTAGGAGTAAACCAATCTAATTGGGCATAGAAATACTCATACTTATATATATATTAATACATGTATGTGAAATTGAGAGCACGTAAGGCTGCGATAACAGGAGTTAATCGTTCCTTCGCGAACGAATGTAACCACGACGATTTTAAACCTACCAACACGCTTATAACCGCAAAGTTGGGTAATAAGAAATTGACAGAAAAGTTTTTAATGATTATTTTACAGTTAAGTAAATTCAGGCGTGATCTATCTTTCTGAATAGTGTTGACTTCTGCGAAAAATTCATTTGAGGGAGAAATTTAGGCGTCAAACAGGCAAAAAATCGACATTTTTCACGCTACATGTTTCTGTGAAATTCGTCCTAGCAATCAAACGCTCATAGTTGACAAAATTGAGATTTACTCATTTAATTGCTACAAGTTAATTTCTGAACAAAACGGGTATTTTGGTTTTTGAAAATATTATAAAAGACCCGACCACAAACGGTCTTGGAAATTGGTGGTATTTCACAGGTTCTCAGTCAAATTTCCACGGCAGTACGAGATATTTTGGACTTGCCGACCTCCTTCAAAGCTATTTCTGACGATTGATCGACCGAGTGAACATTTCACAAAGGGCTCGTATTAATGAAAAATTCTGGTTTATTTTATGAAATAATTACTGTAAATTATAAAACGTTTTACATGTCTTGCAATGATATCCAAGTATTATTATTGGGGATTGCGTGAATTTGGGAAGTGTTGTGTTTGTTTTGGGCATTCAACCGCACAAAGGAAATGCCAACGGCAAGCGCCATCTGGTAGGAGGAATGTGTTGTGTCACTTGTGTATCCGGTTGAACCGGTCTTGTTTGATGTGAAAGCCGCTCGCTTTTCAAGTTTACAATCCGTCAATATTAGTAAGTAGCCTCGTTGTGTATTTACGTTAGGCTATAATCCACGTCGGCGGAATGTTTTAGTATCTTTATATTTTATATTGAGGTTGCTGTTGTCCGTTATAATTGTTTTTGGCGTAGGCCACCGACTCTGATCATGACAGCGAGCTGGAATCATACGGTAACAGTTAACGTTAGATATGAATAAAAAAATAACTCGTTTAAATTGACAGTCTATTGTGTAGACTCTTGAGACAGATACTAGTTTGAATATGTTTCTCCTAATATATATGCTTGATTATAATGTTTTAATTGCTACCTACTGCTAATATAGTTTAATATACAACATTATTTGTTGTCAGCTGTTTTCGACTTGCAGTCTAAAAAATAGACGTACCGATCGCGCGAGCATATGACACGTCCATGCCAAACAATTCAGGCAAGGATTAACTGTAAACCAAAATATCATGAATACAGGCATATAAATGACAACTTAAAGAAGACAAACCTGAAAAATCTGGTATTGGACAATGCGATATGATTAACATTATATGCACTCAGTATGACACGTACCCTACATGTATGTACATTACCTTGTTAAGGTTATGTTTCACTTAGAATTAGAGGAGGAGGTGGGGGTTAACAAAGTTTTTTTTAATTAATTGTACTGAATGTCAAACATTTCAACAGCCTCTTCAGTTTCGAGCATTTCAGAAACCACTAAAATTTTAGTGCTAATTGATTTTTTTTATTATTAAAAAAATAATTATAAAAAATGTTCTCTAAATTTGTTGTAAAAGGCCGCGTAGCGTATATTAATGGAGTACATAAAGTTGGGGTGATTCTCCTCCGGACGAGGGAAAACAATTTCTATATTCAAATTTCCGGCATTCTAGTGAAATTTTGGTACTGAATTTGCAGATCTAAAAGCATCCATTTTATTCTTCCTCAAACAAATATGTAGTACAGTCTGAAAATATAACAGGCTACTGTACTTTGGACATTTTGCAGCCTGGATTTTTTTTCATCAGCCCCGTTCTTGTCAGGCTTCTGTAAGTATCGACCCCTGCAACATGAGAGGCTAAAATAATAAGGCTAAATAATAATAAAAAAAGTATCAAAAATAGTTCATTCTGTGTCTTATGTTACCAAGAATTTAGTTAATTGAATTTTCATATCCTTGCACAATAATATCTATGAGTTCGAATTCGATGTACAAAGAGTCCTTACAGAAAAAAACCCAACTAACCAACCAGTTCAGCGCTTGGAAACGCCCGTCTCGTAAAGTCATGTTAGAGAGGGGAAAGAACAAAATTGAAAGATGGAACACCTAGCCATGCCCACCCTCAGAATTTTTTCAGTAGCTTTATAATTATACATCTTATCAATTACCAAGTGTATTCTTGACATATTCTGCTGTAATCTGATGCAGTATTAACATTCAAGGTATGAGAAAAATGACAGCTGACTTTTTGAAAAGCGTTTGCTTACAATTAATACTTCATTCTTTACATGTTCACATAAAAAGTCTTTTGATACTGCGGATTGAATTAAGGGAGGTAAATTTGATCTATTTGTTCATTTCTAGCATAATGCTTTAATACAATTAAAAGAATAGGCAAAATATGGAAAATTTATGTAATTGGTAAACATATCTCTTGTTTAGCCAGACCGGTATTGTCTATTATTACCATTCTCTTATTTCATATGAGGAAAAAAAAGTTTCTTTTTGATGAAAATGGGATAGCGGAGACTTTTACATGAGATTAGTTTAATGTCCTATTAACGGCCAGGGTTCAGTAAGGATGTGAAGTTTGTGGTGGAGGAAAGCCAAAAATACTCGGAGAAAAAACCAACCGAACCAGTGGTCCAGTACCTTGGCAACTGCCCCCCAAATTGGATTTGAACTCGCGATCCCAGAGGTGGAGCTAGCTATATAGGCTTGTGGTAATAATTATGTCTTTACTTCTTAACCACCTTGCCAACGTGGCCAGACTTTACATGGTTATCTATTCAAATTTGGTTATTTGTTAATGTCCTATTACATGTAACAGCCACGACCATGTAAAGGACGTGCCAGGTTTGTTGGTGGAAGGGGAAAGCCGAGTACCCGAGAGAAAAAACACCGAAACCAGCGGTCAGTATCCTGCAACTGCCCCACATGGGATTCGAAATTCGTGACCCAGTGGTGGAAGGACTTGTTGTAACTATGTCGAGACATTTCTTAAACCACTTGGCCACCGCGCCCTCTATATTCAAGGACATTTTCAAAATCCGGCTAATGTCATTTGCCATTATAATATCTAAATTGAATATCAGAATCAGATTAAATTGCAAGGTCATTTAAGTAGATGATAGGAGGAAATTTGATTACCAGAGAAAAATCAAAACTGAACAGCAGTCAATACCTGTTACTTCTACCACACATGGGATTCCAAACTCGTAAGCCAAAGTAGTGGCTGTAGGTAAATATGTCCAAGACACCCGCTTAAGTCAAACACACAATGATTGCATAATATTTGTCTTATGATGCTCTTTTAATTCAACTTTCTGATTAATTTTCTTGCCGTTCTTTCATCAGTATGGGTCTACCGATATTAGAACGCCACTGCTTTTTAAAATTATTAAGAAGGTGAAAAAAGATGGAGTAGCTTGTTAGGGGCTGTGGGTACTGAATGAGTTAAAATTGCAGGTATTAAAATAAGATTTTCATCTGGAATAGGAAAGGGGAGCGGTAATTGGCTGATTGATCACTTTTCATGCAGGGTTGTAACATATAACACAGGCAGTTTGGTTCTTTGATCTACATGAAAATAAACGAATAAATAAGGTACACAGTATGATTTGAAAGCATCATATTCAAAATCATGCGTATATCGTCGATTTTATAATAAAGATACAGCAAATCTATTCGGATGCGCATTAACACTACTTCTACTGGCGGAAGGCAGTGGCTCGGTGCGTGTATTCTGCACAGCAACCTTTGCTTTTATACAAGTGTAAATGATTTCCCAGTTGGTAGAGTTATATAGCAAAGAGGATATGGTATGTTTTAAAGGAGATCACTGAATGTGACAGGACTGAGATACTACTACGTATATAGATTTTATGTAAATAGCTTATGTGGTTGAGTCTCTCTACCACATCCCTGTTTACTGTAATATTGACCAGCAACGAAATCCTTTTTTGTTCATGTTTAATAGAGTTTTTTAATAATCTTAATTCATGCGATTTCAGATAATTAAACTAAAAAGAATCAAATGCAAAATTTTCCTCAGGAAAAAGTACTAATCCTAATGTAAAAATAGCCTCCTTTTATCTATAACCAATATAACTTACGTTAGATTAAATTCTTAACAATTTGTTTTCAAAATGATATATATACTTCTAAATGTAATAATGAGAAAGAACCAATCAAATCATTCAAAATTCAGGATGGTTGCACATAAGCATTATTTTCTCTATCTCACAACTAGTACTATTGGCCAAGGGAGTTTGCTATATATGAATTTGAGATAGACCCGTTCAATAACCACTGACCTATACCATCCACGACTCATTAGCTGTAACAAGACTAGCCACCAGACTATCACCGGTTCTGGATAAGACTTCTTCCACTTAAACTAGATTATATTTTCCTAGTTTGAAACTTAGACCAGAATCACATATGTTGGAGAGACAAAATTGATCGAGCCAAATTTTAGTGATGTTTTAAATATTCTAGAAACTTTAGAATTGAAGATGTAAGTAGATAGATGAAATACATTTTATATCATTATGTTTTTAAACAATAACAGTAAAAGAAGATGTTTTTGTCTAAATTACTAAATGTGTATTCGAAATTTCTATCTTTTAGGAACAGGTGTATTTGTTTGTTTTTCTTTATTTTATGCACGGTGATTTGTTAATGAGGATCTACTTAGAGGTATATAACGAGTTGGCCAAGATCATTTAGGTCAATCACAGATAATGTTATAAAATGCTTTTACTTTTCTTTGACTTTGAACACACACTTGATAGGCATGGATGACCTAGGGGTACTTTAAACTCAGTAGCAAAATATGGTAGTAAACATTCAGTACAGCGTTCGCATGTACAGTTTTAGTTATCTAATATCCAGAGGATTGTTGATTTACAGGTGAAATAAGGTTGGGCTTAACTGTTTTGATTCAGTATGGTACATTTTATTGACAGCATAACCATTTTTAGGTCATCTGACCCGAAGGGTCAGGATGACCTATTGTCATCATGCACCGTCCGTCGTCGTGCGCCGTCCGCCGTCCGCCGTGCGTAAACTTTTCATTCAAACAACTTCTTCTTCTCAATAACCGAAAGGCCCAGGGTACTGATATTTGGCCTGTAGCATCCTGGGATGAAGGGCTACAAGGTTTGTTCAAATGAATGACCTTGACCTTCATTCAAGGTCACAGGGGTCAAAAAGGCTAAAATCTTTAAATGACTTCTTCTCAAGACCCAGAAGGCCCAGGGTACTGATATTTGGCCTGTAGCATGCTGGGATGAAGGGCTACCAACTTTGTTTAAGTGAATGACCTTGATCTTCATTCAAGGTCACAGGGGTCAAATAGGTTAAAATAAAATCCTTTAAACAACTTCTTGTGAATAACTAAGAGGCCTAGAGACCTGATATTGGACCCGTAACATGTTTGGATGAAGGGCTATCAAGTTTGTTCAAATGAATGAACTTGGTCTTCATTCAAGGTCACAGGGGTCAAAAAGGCTAAAATCTTTAAATGACTTCTTCTCAAGACCCAGAAGGCCCAGGGTACTGATATTTGGCCTGTAGCATGCTCGGATGAGGGGTTACCAACTTTGTTCAAGTGAATGACCTTGACCTTCATTCAAGGTCACAGGGGTCAAATAGGCTAAAAATCCTTTAAACAACTTCTTGTGAATAACTAAGAGGCCTAGAGACCTGATATTGGACCCGTAACATGTTTGGATGAAGGGCTATCAAGTTTGTTCAAATGAATGACCTTGGTCTTCATTCAAGGTCACAGGGGTCAAAAAGGTTCAAATCTTTAAACGACTTCTTCTCAAGAACCGAAAGGCCCAGGAAACTCATATTTGGCCTGCTGCATTCTTGGATAAAGTGTTACCAAGTTTGTTCAAATAAATGACCTTGACCTTTATTCAAGGTCACATTGGTCAAATAGGCTTGAATCTTTAAACGACTTCCTCTTAAGACCAAAAGGCCCAGGATACTCATATTAGGCTTGCAGCATGCTGGGATGAAGGGCTACCAAGTTTGTTCAAATGAATGACCTTGACCTCATTCAAGGTCACAGGGGTCAAATTGGATAAAACGACTTCTTGAGAATAACTAGGAGGTCTAGAGACCTGATATTGGGCCTGTGACATGCTGGGATGAAGAGCTACCAAGTTTGTTCAAATTAATGACCTTAATCTTCATTGAATGTCACAGGGGTCAAATAGTTGTGAAAATTTGATTGAGAACCCATTTTGTTTAAGGTTTTCTTTACAAAATGGTGGTGTTCAAGCTAATGTTATAAATCCCATAGAAACTGACCAATTTTCTTGAAACTTTGCATATTGAAAGTACTACTAGTTGTCCCTTTAAAATGCACTTCTTTTTCCTTTTGTGATTTTTAAAAGGCCCAAAGGGCCTGAATTCTTTGTAGTCATTTCCATTAAAACTACCTGCACAAACATGCCAAAAAAGGTTAGCCTTTTTTAAATATTCTACATTCTTTATTCATAAATCATTTGAGTAGATCGTATACTTTATTTTTAAGTTATTTCTTTTAGATTTATAGCGGAAACTTTTGATTGAAATAATATTTTTTACGAAAAAGTAACACTTTTTGGAAAAAACGAAAACGTAACATTGCTCTTTGTCATCTCATTTCACCCTGTTACTGGTTTTGTCCACAATTTTACCCCGATTTAAAAATACTCCCATGACATTTTCTGTCTTTGTGTAAATTAGGTTCAAAATTAAAATCCGGGAAAACTGTTTTTGAGTAACTTCAAAATAGAGAGTGCATGTAGCAACGAACCACTTCTTTGTTAGTATACCTAGTTACCAAGTTTATGATTCCAGAGTCCGATATAAGTGAAAATCAGTGTACAGTAATATTTTTGATGCTGAATATCAAGGTAACACCTTTTAAAATATTGGTTGTCATGGTAACAAAACGGAGGCCTCTGATTGGCTGGAATTTAAATGATGTCAGAATTGAGTGAAAATTGGTATATAGAGGTTACGAGGTATGCTGAATAACATGGTTAACATATGGGTTATTGGGTATGCCGAATAAAATAGTAACAGTTTTAAATACATTGTTGCCATTGTTTCGAAATAAAAGCCGTCTGATTGCTCAAAATTAAGATTTTAGCCTTTGTGGTGTTGGTATTAATTTCAAATTATACATACTATATTTGAAAATCAAATGTAACTTTGTTTCCCTCTTTAATCATTTTTTATTCAATTTAAAATAGGTTATATCTACATAACATGCATCTTTTGCGTTTAAGTTGCTGACGAAAATATATTTCTTTCCAATAATTATTTGATTTCTGATATGAAAAGAGAAACTATTTGTTTCACCAAAGAGCATATCTAGTTGTTAGGCTTTTTTGTACTGTTAGGGGAGATGCATGAATAGAAATGCAATAATGTTAGAGTACATATGTTAGTTAACAAAAAATTCTATCACTAACTGTTGTTTTATTATGGTGTCTATGATCAATTTTAAATTTATGGTCAACTAGGGCAAATATTGATTTTTTTAGAAAATTCCCCTCGCTACATTTCAGCCTATGAAATGCTATTTTTTCGGATTTCAATTTTTTTGAAAAAGTATCTGTTATAAGATTATACCTATTGCATGGTTTTAAAATGGTTTAAAAGTGTGGACAAAATCGATAGCATCACAAATATTTCGAGCAAACCCAATATTCTCAATTTTTATCCTGACAAAAAATTGAGGTTTTTTTGCTTCAAAATCAATTTGTCGTAAAAATAATTCGTAAATATCATTATAAATGGATATGAAATAAAGAATGAAGTATCTTTTATTAACAAAAATAATCAAAAAATAAAAATTATGTTCAAAAGATGGACACAAGGGGTCCCCTTGGCAAATACCCAAAGTAATTTTAGAAAACATCATTTCAGGCCCTTTATGCCTTTTTAAAACATACAAAATAAATAAACAGCACATAAAAAGTAGTTATGTATCTAGACCTTTAACACTGCAAAATTTGAAAAAAATCGGCACGTGGGCGGATTTTGCAACCCCACCTTTGAAATCTACATGACAACTGCAGGCAAATAAGACCTGTTAGAAAAATGACTTGGGTTTCCCAGAAGTATGGAGCTTCCTTAACTCATGTCCGAGACATTATATTAAATCAATTGGCATGTATTACTAGTACATGCCGTGTTTTTACTAATTTTACTAATGGCTTCATATTCGTCAAGTGATAGCTATAACATACACACTTTACAAGAAATCAACTTCAATTATCTGTAATATCAAAACAATTAAACACACTGCAACGAATCTTAAATAAATCAATGTTGTATGGATAAATTCAATTTGAATTAATAAATATCAATTTCATAGTATATTGTTTTACTAATACTGTTACATATATAACTACCGTTCGATTTATCAATATTATTTGTTTATAGATTTGTTGATGAATAATGTATATCGTATGTATTTTTGTTACGCTAACATTTCAACATGTTTAACTACTATTCGATATATTATTATTATATGTGTAAGTATATTGATGAATAATGTACATTGTTATAGTAACTCTGACATTTTTACGTATATAATTCTAGGGAGGAAAAAACTGTTTTATAGTTGTGTTTTCTTTTTATGTATAATTACTATTATATATACAATTATGTTTATAATTAAGTTTGAAAATATAGTATATTGCAACATCATTACATATTTATGTATTTATCAATTTCATTATTATAGTGATATACCACTGTGCAGAATTGATTGGATATACATCTGGGGTATACAATATAGGACAGAAAGGCCTCCCTGTATACTGTGATATGGATACTGAAGATGGACCTTGGACTGTGAGTAGGATTCACTTTATACGCTTATCATAGGAAAACTGTAGCCATCGGAATAATTTCATTAAGATTTATAATGTACAATTTTGTTTCACTGCTATATGACGTAGGACCTTCTTTGTCCCTTTTGACGTGTGTTGTAGTTGTTCCCTAGACCTTTTGATGTCGATGAAAAATGATGAGGATACAAAAATACTGATTATCAGCAATCGTCATTTATATTTGAATGACAAAATATATCATAATTCATAGTTCATAAAGTTATATCTGGACAGACAAATGGTGCCAATACCTTATATATATACTATTGAACATGATATTTGACGTAATAAATGTGATCCGAGCAAGCCCCACGTTGCTTTCTGAAATATAATCATTTAGTTTTTGTATAAAAGTACATCAAGTTATGTTTGTTTTGTTTGTTTGATTAATTAACGTCCTATTAACAGCTTTGGTCATGTAAGGACGGCCTCCCATGTATGCGGTGTGTTGCGTGTATGTTGTGCGAGGTGCGTGTTTCGGGAGACTGCGGTATATTCATGTTGTGTCTTCTTGTATAGTGGAACTTTTGCCCTTTTTATAGTGCTATATCACTGAAGCATGCGCGAAGACACCAAGCAACACACCCCCACCCGGTCACATTATACTGACAACGGCGAACCAGTCGTCCACTCCCCTTTTGCTGAGCGCTAAGCAAGAGCAGAAACTACCACTTTTACAGACTTTGGTGTGTCTCGGACAGGGGACAGAACCCAGAGCCTTCCTCACAGGGGCGAACGCTCAACTCAAGGCCAAAAGTGAGGCGGTACCAAGGGAGGCATTAGGAAGGATAAAGTCAGTTAGGAAGAAGAGAAAGATAAGATCCTAAATTTAGTCACCTTTTAGAATCAGTACTTGGTAAAGTGCACATTTTCAATGGGAAGCATGGGAAGCATCCCATTGATTAAATGGGAAGCATCCCATTGAGTAAATGGGAAGCATCCCATTGATTAAATGGGAAGCATCCCATTGAGTAAATGGGAAGCATCCCATTGATTAAGATGGAGCATGAAGTAGAGTCAATAATTCAGAGTATGATAATTTAAAATGAGCATCAGTTTAAGTGTTACTAACTACCCAATTATGTTTGAATTAGGTCATCCAAAGGAGAACGAAAGGAGATGTCGATTTTTATCGTCCATGGAGTGACTACAAGAATGGATTTGGAGATCTCCAAGGAGACTTCTGGCTCGGTAAAATACGATAATTGTATTTTGTATTTTAACTACTTTTCGGTGAATCTTACAACAGATATACAAGAAACAAGCCAGGTTGTATAAGTAAATATTGCATTTGTATAAATTGTGTATACTCTAGTGAATTCCTAATAAGTATGAAAAAATGGTGAATTTCAAATCATATAAATATCCCCATTTCGCTTTGTGAATTATGCTGACTGGTTGGATGGTTGGTTCATTACATTAATGTCCTATTAACAGCTAAGGTCACTTTAAGACTCCCTGCCATATATATATATATATATGGTGGTGTGCGTTTGTGAAGTCCGTGCCTGTTCCGAGAGACTGCAGTATGTTGTTGTTGTGACAGTGGAACTCGTGTCATTTTTTCTAAAGTCATTCTAAAGAAGCATGCTGTCAAACATATATAACAGTCATACCACATACGGTCACATTAGTCAAATTATACTGACAACGGGTGGACCGCTTCTTTATTCTGAGCGCTTAGAAGGAGCAGAAACTGCCACAATTAGAGACTATGAGACTCAGTATAAACAGCGGGGAAATTATGTCACATATACATTTATAATCCCCATATTAAGATGTAATACATTTTGTATCTACCTTTTATAAAAATGATGTCGTTAATACTTAAAATTGGAAATGATGTCGTCAACACTATTATACAGTTTTTATGTTGGTGGACCGTACATATTTTTGTCCGATATCCTTAAACAGTGTATAGCAAATTATATATTTGAATATGGCATTGGACTTTCATAAAAAGGGGTCATCCTTGTATCAATCAATCTTTCACATTAATTGGTTTTTTGTCAACGTCATCTTTACATTTGGGAACTGTTAAAGATGCTCTACCGCTGACAAATGGTATTTTTTCACTATCAAAAACAGGCGCAGACGATTTAGTACATTTCATCAGTTACAAAAGTTACTTACTTTACACCATTGCCACACATTGAAAATTTTAAATTTACTTCAAGTTAAAATTACAAAAAATAATTAATTGCATCCCGAAAAAAATTCCGTGGCACTATATCCTACATGGAATGAAGTACTGATTGCGCATGGACCAAAAGCAAAATGAATTTTTTTTGTGTTAATTAGACATATATATACACACGATTAAACACCAATTATTATTCAAGTGATGGATATCATTTATGCTCTGTCGGCGGTGGAGCATCTTTAAATCCTTATAAACCGCTTTTAAATCTGGCGCGTGACAAAAGGTTAGACTAGTTAACACAATTCAACAAGTTGGCGGCAAAGTATCTCAGTCTTAAACTATTGATTTCAGTGCAGCTTTCGATCGCTTTTTCAGACCAAATATATGACAATTTTCATAAAGATGGTTGATTTCGGCTTTATAGTATTTTCGTTTGTCGAAAGCGATGGTGCGATGAGCGACAGTACGCTGAGCGTAGAAATTACCCGGTCTGCGCCAACAGGGGTAGGGGTTTGATTAGTTTGTTGATGGAGGAAAACCGGAGTACCCAGAGAAAAACCACCGACCAGCGGCCAGTACCTGGCAACTGCCCCACATGGGATTCGAATGTCGGTACATCTTAACCACTCGGCCAACGCGGCCCCACACAACAAAATTATGCGACAATGCGACAAAACAATGTTGTGGCATTGATTGGGTATTTTTTCGTTCCGTGCACTGTTACTCATCTGGTTATCCCATTGGCCCCCACACCATTCTGCATGCGAATTCTGAACTGATCATTTTTTACTCATTTATATATGAAATTATCGTTATTGGTGCCTCAGCATACCATTTCGACCTTGAAGCGATCATTTTTTCCGCCAAGTTGTAACTGCAAACATGTATGTGACGTAGTTTTCTTAACATGCAGTTTCGGCCAGAAACATAACAAAGGCGAATGGGGCTGAAGTTGGTTCCGAGTTTCGAGTTCTGTTTAAGCTAAACGGAACTCGGAACCAGTTCTGATTTCCGTTTGAGTAATGGAAATGGGAGTTGATCGAAAACTAAATTAAAGTGGATTCATCACTAGTTACGCATGAAACAGCATATTGACTGATTTTATCTAAAATGATAGAAAATTTCCTTAAACTAGCTCTCGGAACTCAGAACTAGGAACCAACTTCAGTCTCCCAGGCGAATGCTTTACTCAAGTCCAGAAATGAGCCGGTATAAGAATGGCATAAAGTGAATGTCTCTCTCTTATTGAAAACCATGTTTAGGGAACATGCTGGGATGTTTCTTTCTTTATCATGAAAACGTGTGTATTGGATAGAATACTTGTGCTATTGTTTGTTTTGGGGATCAGTTGTTAACCGGTTTTCTTTACTTTTACAGGTAACGATAACCTTCACCTTCTAACAAACACCTCTAAGATCCTACGTGTGGAAGTTGTAGCTTTGACTGGGGAAAGGGGGTATGCAGAGTACTCCAATTTCCAGGTCGCTGATGAATCTCAAAATTACAAACTGCTTGTGAATGGGTTTTCCGGAAACATAACATGTAAGTCAGCAATTTACACTTCTTCAATTTACATTTCTTAGATTAACTGTGGTTTTAGGTATTTCAAAATTGTAATTATTGGACAAAATATTCAATAAGTTATACTGTTAAAGATGCTCCACCGCCGACAGAGCATAAATGATATTCATCATTTGAACAATAATTGGTGTTTAATCGTGTATATATATGTCTAATTAACAAAAAAAATAATATAAAATATGTCGCCATTGGTGCATGCGCAATTAGTACTTCATTCCATAAAGGATATAGTGACACGGAATTTTTTCAATGTTGGTAATGGTGTAAAGTAAGTAACTTTTGCAACTGAAGAAAAATACAAAATCGTCTGCTCCTGTTTTTGATAGCGATAAAATACCATTTGTCAGCGGTGGAGCATCTTTAACTGTTACATGGAGCTGTGAATGAAATGTTCTTAACAGTGGTGGTTGGTGGTGGGGGTGGAAGTAAATATAGAAATGATAGAAAATGAACAGATATCGATGTTTTGAGGATTTAATCCCGTATCACACGTCATGCTAGGTTAACATTATGTTCCCGGCGGCCACGGCAGCCCCGTTTCAGGCCACCGTGGACAAAACATGGTGACCGCGAGACAACGTGAGACAGCGCAGAAGGACGTGATAGACAAACTTGAGCGGTCGTGATTACCGTGGATGTCGTGCCAGATTTTTAAACTGTCAAAAAATTTGCCAAGGCAGTCACAGTACAGTTAACTTTAAAGGACGTAATGAAACGGGATTGACGTAACAAAACGTAACAGTGCGTACGAGGCCATAACAAAACTTTCGGACGGTCCGTGGTGGAACGAGCAGCAAGCACGTTCCCCGGAATCTCACGGTGCTTTCAAGTTCTGCCAAGGCACATCACAGCTTGTAGCGGTTGAAAGTCCGAAGCGCTATGGCGTGTTACGTCTTATTATGGTCTTACGTTGCAAGCAATATATGATGGAGCATAATTGGCTAGCCTTGTACATATTTGCTATTATTGGAATTATTTGTAAAAATAAATAGATATAGTCATTATCAAACACTTTTAAACCATCAAATTATAGCTATTATTGCAAAAATCATATTAAGTAAGAACCATTACAGAAAAAAATGCGTAGAAACACTTGGCTATACCAAATATAGTTAAGACATTCTTTTCTTTTAAAAAAGTGTAATTAAAACATGTTTGAAATGACATTTTCGGCAATAGATATTGTTTCATTTGCTCCAAAAAAGCCCGGCATCAGACGTTCATCCCTAGTAAGCCTTGGCGGACCGTGAAAAACGTATCGGAGCTTGATCAAAACGTAGTGGTATTCTTGATAGACCGTGCCAAAGCCGTAGTGTACCTTTAACCTCCGGGAACAGAACTTTCCCCTTTATCCACGGTACACGTAGTCCGTAAAAGACCGTGGCAAAACTTCACAAGACCTAGCTCAACTTGAATACAGAGACAAAAATAGGCAAAAATTCCAAAAAACCTAGTATTAACAGTTACCACAAAAGAAAAAAAACTAAATGTTTTTCTTACAAACAAATTTGAAGACAGGTGCGTTATTTTGTATATTTTTTTTATTTTTTCGAAATCGAGTCATTAATGTGAATTGGTAAATCACTTTAAAACTGATCTAGTCTAATGTTAGAAAGCAGTATGTCTTAAGGCTATTGTAGTCATGAAGTTAAAATGATTTAAGTAGACAGACAATCACTTTACTACCTGAGATCTATAATTGCCTTTTTAAATTGATGTTTGCCATAACCGGGTGAAAATTTCGACGTTATTTATTCATCAGTAATGTATTGAATACCACCAGGATTGATGAATAAAGCTATAAGTATCATTTAAATGCACAGACAGGTGCCTGATAATTATTAGTTAAATCACGGAATTTATGCACTGTAAAATCTTGTTTTATGCCTAATATATGTTTAGATGGAATCATACCCGTAGAAATCGCTTTTCAACTGCTACAAATATAGCGCAGTAAAAACGTGAAATGAAATTGTTGACCCAATTTTAACGCCATTGTTGGAATATCTAAGTACTCATTTAACTGCATTGTACAAGTAAATAACGGGAATTTTGGCAGGACCCATTTTCAGCTCTTATTGGTAAAATTAAAATCTATGCAACGTAATTATTGTAATTCTCAGAATGTTGGTAATTGTTGGTGGTATTAAAAGTCCTTCTTAAGTATGATAATAATGTCACATATAATATTACATAGAGATTTTTTCTCATTTCGCAGATGATGCCATGGCAAACAGTAATAACTGTCAATTTACCACGATGGATAGGGACAACGATAAATGGCATGGACACTGTGGTCCGTACACCTATAGTGCTTGGTGGCATAACAAATGTGCGCATGCTCAGCTGAATGGGATTTATAGGAAATCTGTTGTTGACAAACAGGTAATGCGGTGGTCGTACTTCCCAGACCCAAGTGTGATGTTTCAACCTTTAAAAACGACGAAGATGATGATTCGATAGACATACCAGAAACATTTTTATTTAAAAAGAAGGTTATCTGTGTAATGCTGGATTTTTAGTTCTGAAAACAATCCTACACCACTAATACAAGATATACCATAGTAGTTTCAGAATTATAAAGAGGACCTGTTTACAACTACCATTGACTGAATGGATCCATTCGATGTAGATATAATAATCAAACAAACTTTTAAAAGTGTAATTTGTCGGTGGATATATTAAAAAAAAATAATTTGTAAAGGGACACATTTGATGTAAATATAGGAAGGCTTTTGTAAAGAGACATTTGTCCGTTAACATATTTGATGTAAATAAAAATGTGCGTTGCGATGTAAATAAAAAAATGCTGGTAAAGCGACATTTGTCCGTGAATATTTATTTAATGTAAATATAAAAAAAAATGTTTGTAAGGGGTGATTTGTTCATGGACATATTTAATGTAAATAAAAATGTTTGTATAGTGACATTTGTTCGTGACTGTATTTGATGTAAACATAAAAAAATTGTTAATGGATATGTTAAAATGATGATAATTTACCGACCGTTTTGATTGGATTATTTTCATATTACAATCCCAGTTATATCGATACAATTTATGACGTCGTAGTTGTGACTTTGACATCTGGTTAATACGGTTTATAATGTCGGATGCCATTCGCGACAACATTGGCACAACAAAAGAACTATCAACTTCCAATGTTATCTAAATAATGTAAATCAAATTAAATACCTTATATTACAATTATACGAAAATTTTCTTCTTGTTTAAACACTCGACAGACATAATTTCAAACGGCAAAATGTTTCAAAAACTGTTATTAAATTAAATCAAAAAAAGTTTATGGCATATGTCATAATTCAAAAGTCTGTATTAAAAAATCACGAGTTGTCTCCCTTACCCTGAGACTACATTTTAAAGACTAGGCCATTATATAGTAAAACCACTGTTTATAGATTATTCCATTCACAATGTATTTACTAAAGATTGAATGCGCAAAACAAACAACAAATATTGCTTCATTGTGCCCATGCTGACCCCAGAATGTTGAAGCAAAACTAAACATGTAAAATGAATTATACATTAAGTTTATCCTATAGAGGAGAAGTAATTATAACTGGTATGTTATGTGCATCAAAATAACAAGAACGTAGTGTACACATTTGTAAACAATAAACAAGAACAGACTTTTTAAAAGAAAACAAAGAAAATATGAAATTAACGATGATTATTCAAAAGAGAAAAAAAAACCTTGTAAAGGGAGGTGTGGTGTCACGAGTATATCAGTGTTATCATACCAACAGTTAATTGAACTGACATGATCGTAACCCGACAGCATCTTATTCCAGACAGAGCCCGTCTGATTGTCCGGTACCTGATACACACCCAATTAATTGTCCAGGCCCTGTACCCTGTACATTGTAAATATAATCATGTATTGTAATTAGATGCATTGTTTTAGGCAAGGCAGTTCCCACCAGTACCCAGGCGAATAAACATGTACATAGTGTAATCTATGGAGTCTGTTGTCATTATACAAAACAACGAGATATAACAGGAGGTAATGCCAAGTCTTTATGATACAAAATTGTAATATTGATTTGTTTGTTTGTTTAAGGATGTACTCCTCTGAGAAGTCAAAATTTTCTTGTATTAAACTTTTTTTCTCATATAGATTTTTGGAAAGAGGAGTTCATACCATGAAAGAAAATGAAAGAAAAAACATATGTCCGTGTGCTCGTTTTTGAGCTACTGTCACTGAAAGATACCTAGTTGACAAAATATTAGATTTTATGGAAATTTTGCCGTTTTGACCATATACACAAGATATTAAAGCCATAATTTCCTAATGAGGTGTTTGATATGTATTTATGTTTGTAGAATTTATTTTCCAGTAGTCTTCTTTTAAAATATACCAGTTTTGATCAAAAAGATAAATATTTTTTCTCAGAATAACAAAATATGTTACCCCTACCCCTTAATTTTGAGCTACAAAACGCACCATTTTCAGCCATTTTTGCCAAATCTAACCCTTTATAGAAAAAGTTCTGGTATTAAACTTTTGTTAAATTTTGCATATCAATAGGAAAATGGTTGTTCTTTCAGAATCAGGCAGAAAAATGGGGGTCCGTGTGCTTACATTTTTGCTCCACTTGAATATTTGTTTTTTTCAGTATTTTGAGAAGTAAAAATTAAAAGTGCTCAAATTACCATGAAATGTAAAAATAAAGTGAAAAAAGTGAATCGTTTCATACATTAATGCTCAATATTTTAATTATCACGAACCAAGTAAAGATTTACAGCAAAAATTAGCTCAATACAGCTAAAAAATGCTGGTGCAGTGATGATTTAAGTTAAAAACAATTTCAGTAAAAAATGGTAAAACTGTGGCTCTACTTGAAGCGAAAAAGAAGCACAATTTCAAAATGGCCGCCAAATGGGCCATTTCTTAAATCCCCGTATAAAAAAAAACTGCTAAAGTTAGAACTGTAATTTTTTGACAAAATTTGCAACTGGCAACTTGCTACAGATACTGATAAATTGTAGTTGCAAATCTCATAACTTCTTTGATCTTTGTCGAAACGAGACTTCAACGGGACTGAAACCTCAGAAGAATACATCCTTAAGCTTAACTGCTCGTCAACAGCCATGCAGGACCATTTAGGGCCAAACTTTAAAGATTCTCCAACACCGACAGTGCGTAAATGATACTCGTTATTTGAACAATAATTGATATTTAATCGTGTACATTTATCCGTATGTGTCTAATTAAAATAAAAATAAAAATATTTGTTTCGCTTTTTTTTGAAATTTCTAAACAATGTGTTTTTATAGATGTTATTTTGCTGATAAAATGTACTTTTCAACCAACAAAACAGTACCTGTTATCTAACTCTTGTGTGAACGGACTAGTTTGATGAAGAATAACCAATATGCATTTCTTATTTCTTATATATCTGAATAGTAAGCATGGATAATGTACTTAGTATATGTTGTTGTGTGTGTGTGTTCTTTTAGTACAATATTTTTATAGTGATTCTTCTTTTTCTCTTTGGTTATCATCAATTTCCTCGAAACCACGTTAGATCCGGTTTTTGTAATATTACATGACCTTTACTGACATTTACATGTAGACATACATTAACCGGTATAAAACTTGATTATCTTTATTTGTTACCAATATCGGAAACACATGTCAAGTTTAAATATGTTTTGTAAAATTAAAACATTATCTTCGTTATTGTTTAGTCCAGGAATGTCTGCAAAGTTTGGGTTTGAAACTGCACTTAACATTATCGATTAGGTATTGTGAATGCTGATTAATACGTAACCGGATGTCACAGAAAAATCGCAGAAGCTCGGAAAACCGGTAATCGTCGAAAACATATTTCTGTAGCTGCAGGAAATTTCTCAGAAATGTCTTTTGAGATAACAGTCTCTATATTAACAAAAATGTATATTTTTTTTCAAAATAAAACATTTTAAGATGCTCCACTGCCGACAGAGCATAAATGACACTAATCTTTTAATCAATAATTGGTGTTTAATCATGTATATATACGTATGTCTAATTAAACACAAAAAATTATATTAAAATAATTTGTTTTGCTTTTGGTGCATGCGCAATCAGTACTTCATTCCATATAGAACATAGTGGCACAGATTTTTTTTCGGGATTCAATTAATTATTTTTGGTATATGTATCTTGAAATAAAATTAGAAGCTAAATCTTTTCAATGGTTGTATGATGTAAAGTAAGTAATTTTGTAACTGAAGAAAAATACTAGTTCGTCTGCACTTATACAAAAATACTATTTGTCAAAGTTGAAGCATCTTTAATACCCGAGACATTGTTATACATCTGAAGGCTGTCAAGTTGTGGCGTTTGGTTCGGCCTCAAAATATAAAACAAATGTCCCCACACAGGAGGGCTCCCACTCAACACACTACTTATAATACCGGTATGATAATGACTCATCACATTTAAATCATAAACATGGGCATTTATCAAAAACAAAATATAAAATCACTCTCACTGTCATATAAATCATTTATACTAGAAAAAATAATAATATTAAATATGATATCTGTCATATTTTTGTTAGAGAGAAAAAGTCATTTCATATACACATACCTACAACATTTTCATACATATATTCACAGTTAGATTAATACATAATAAATACATACCAAACATACAACACATACATACAAATAACCACCATACCTTCCAACACCAAGAGATGCAAACCTGTATTTTATCAAAACAAGTTCCCAAGAATGTACCTATAAATAAAATCCGTTGTACACACAGACAGACACCAAACGTTTGTGAAATAAAATCACAATCAGACCTAATCATAGCTCAATTTCCCTTTCGGGTCTCTTTTCCTCTCTTCTTAAAACCAGACTGACGGTTGATACAATGATTCAATATAATACGCTCAACTATTCACCTGTGTGAGCATCAGGCAACACACATGTGGGACACAAAACTTTAATCAATACGTTTTTCATATGTGTGTAAAGTCATGCATATAATTGCACATTGAGCACTGTACCCAGACACCATGAGTAAACAATCACTCACTGCATCTTTTAAAACAAACGATAAAGGTATGTTGTGTAATATGATTAACTCCGTATAGGATGGTATTGATTTAGTAAACGAAATACTACAGTGTGCTGAGAACGTAACCAATTTAGCGTAATTTGATATTTAGCTACTTGTAATGCATTAGCATGGAACCATCTTAAAGCGATTGATGCCATCATACAAAATTCACATTTCGTAATGGGATCTCTTTTTATGAATACGTTTTCGTAATGGTTATGCTGTGTGTGATGGAAACGAGGTCCTTTTGTGCAATTTACACACGTATTTTTAGCCTTAATATTTAGTTACCAATAACACTCGACGCCCTATACCATAAGACTCTTTTCATACCATGTATGTAGACATATAGTCATATATTCATTCACCATTGCGTACATTTATTAGATCAGTACATTGTATATGATTAATTATAGCAATATGTATTCATTATCGTAGCTACATGTATCAATGTATATTCCTATACATTCTAAGATATGACATAAGGATAATTTATATCATATCCATGAGAATAAGTAATGTTAGTATCTGCTATTTTTTAGATCGCCATCTTTGTTTTACTTTCGGAACTCTCTGACTTTTAATAAATGTAAACGTAAGCATATTGCATGTAAATTAGTATTGTATCATATATATCTACCTATGGGGAAATGTGAGTTAAATGTGTGACAGCAGTATTATAATGTTGGTCAAATAGATAAGTACTACCAAGTTTTTTTTTAATATAAATGACATTGACATTCAATCAAGGTCATATGCGCCAAAAATTCTAAAATCTTCCAAAAAACTTATTCAGACGTTAAAAAAGGCCCAGATATTTAGATATCTAATATTTGGCCTGTACGTAATGGATAATTCCGAAAACCTGTCCATTATTAGAGAGAATGGATACGGGCTCGGTACAATCCATTCTCTCTAATAATGGACAGCTTGAGGAATTTATCCTACTTAAAACCCATCATACCACTAATCACTACCTTGCGTACCCTGTTTGAGAAATGGGACATTCCATTTCAGGAATTGCACAGGTGTTCACTCACCTGTGACAAATAATGGACTAACAATGTTGAGATGCATGCACAATCATTTAGTTTTACACCTTTGGAGGTACAACAGTGTTTTTGAACATTTCGGATAGTGATATTTTCCTTACCCGGCCATATTTACATGTAGGGATGTACGCAGCTGTGATTCAGATGATATAACGTTCTAACTGGAGTAATTGTGTGCCTGTTTGAAGTGACCTATTTATTCGCACAAGGACAGGTGCATTGTCTAACTTTACATCAAATACATACAAGAAAGGTGAGTTTTCCCTACAATTTAAACATAACTGTTTTTCCTAAAAAATCTACCATACGCAGTTTATAAATATGATAAAAAACATATCTGTTGCTATGATAGCATTGCACTGGTATACGGTGAAACCTGTCTAATCCGACACCACAAAGGAGCAGCTTGTTTGGTCAGATTATTCAGGTGTAGGAAAGTCAGATACTGTTGTATACTTTTGTTGCTATTGTTGAATACGGAACAGTTACAGATAGGATATAGGGAAAGCAGGTGTCAGATTAGACAGGTTTCGTTCTTAAGTATATTATGTTTAACCATAATCATCAGATTATATGTTATAAGGGTTGTGAGATATCTGAGCTAAAAGACTGCATATTATCCCACCTCAGTCAAGAATCTAGAATTCCTATTCCTCGTCAATTACAAGTTTTAAAAACATGTAACAAATAATAATGCAAGAATCTAATTATGTTTTTTTTTTATTTCAGAACAGTAACAGCTAGGAAGGGGAAGTAATAATTTCGATAGAGGAGTGAATATAAATGTAAAATTTTAGATAGTCAAATAAACATGTTTGGTTTTCCATACAGCAGCGTTTTTTTCCTTTGTTCAAAATAGGCTGTCCATTATTTTTGGGAATAATGGACATGGACCCTATAATAATACAAGTTATTCATGAATATAGAATGACTTGGTTTATTTAAGAAACAACACTGAGTTTGCTTGGGTACGTTATGGTTTATTTATTTTCTCGAGTTGCTTCCCTTTGATACTTCCATTTCCGTCGCGGTGAATATTGAAAAAGACGTGTTCAGAATTATGCAGCATCAATTTTCAATCATCGTACATCTTCCCGTGTTGTCATCGTGCTGAATTGTTGTAATGACGGTATTTTGTATGTGTTTTCGATATTTCACGATTGTAGCGTACAAAAGGCGCTGCAATTCGTCTATTGTAAACTTGCATCAATTTCATTAATTCTCTGACGAGTGATGGCGCCCACGTTTTTCATACGTTAGGTGCTATCGTTGTTTGCGAATTTTAATTCTTCATTACGACAATCATGAATTACTATTCATAATATATTAAATACATAGTGCAAACCTTTAACGATTGAAACGGAGCAACGTATTTTCGCAAGGCTTTGATTGTGAATCAGACCCGAACACATGCTATGGGTGGATTTAATTGGAGGTCGGGAATTCTCCTGATCATATTATCCCGTTTTGCAATGTAAAGCTAATTACTCCTGTTTATGACGTGGGGATCTCTCGTTTAAAATGAGGGTTCCTTATTGTCTTGCGATTAAATGGTAAAATTATGTTATATATTATTTTATGCTGATCTCCTAATTCTGACTGAATTTATAGGTTCAAAAATAGATTGTTGATTTAAAAATATATAAGTCATGTAACATAATACGTTCAGGGGCAATTGTACATCATCAAATTTCATTACATCATGATATGCTATTAATTATTTCATTTGTGTTTTTTTGAGAACCTACATTATTGTACATGTAATGCTGTGATGCCTAGTGCAAAAAGAAAGTCAAACAGTCCATACGCCTGTGCAGTGAGGCGGGGATCTCAGGCCAGGAGTTCAAGTCAGCCCCTGTTGAGCCCATCGTGGAGGAGCAAACTGCTACCCCGAACCCCAGTGTCATGGTCACCGATGCTGTACAGCCCCTACAGGGACCTTCCATGATAGATATGACATCTGCAGGTACTACCCCTTCCCCATTATCCAGTGTCAGTGATCGATACTGTAGGGGCCCATGCATGTCTCCCATCTATTTCGAAAAAAAAAAAAAATCTGGGGATCAAAGTATGTATACCTGGGTAACCTTTTAGTAACTAATCAGGATTTCTTGTTCTCAGATGGTGACCTTCCTTAATGGGAACTTGGTGTTAAAGCCAACCCCCCCCCCCCCCCCCCACCCAAAAAAAAAAAATATATATATGTATTTTTTATTATATGTCTATCATTAGACTGGCCGCAAAATCTTTTAGAGGTTTAGGCTGAAAAATTTATGATGAACAATTTCGCCTTCGCCAGGCACAACAGCCTGATAGGCCATGGGCCGTTGTTGACGGAGAATTTTGGTTAACATGTCTCACAACCTCAGGGTCAAGGGACACATCACAACAAACAGTAAATACTGGTACAATAAGGGGCGGTCGCTATGAATTTAATTTCAAAGGAGTATGTCAAAGGTCAGATTGTGGATACCTCCATAATTGTATGCAATGTAATGGTGCTCACCCCAAATATCTTGTTTTAGAGATCAAGTTCAGGGTGTTCGAGATCAAGGTAACATGAACAATCAGCGCATGGTTTCTCCAAATAATCAGTCTAACCAAACTCAGACAGGGCAACATAATTTTCGTCTCCAGTTCCAGCGCCTTTTGGGTTGTTAGCTGGAGTTTCAAGATCACATCATTTTATTCGCTTGACTGCATCAGTGAAAGATGGCATTGGTGTATGACTCAAATTCTTAGTAATTTAATGGTACTTTTCAAAATAATTTTTTTTTTTACCAAACTTGAATGTCTAGCAAATATTTAGAGCTTTTCACAGACAGTGCTGGGAACATGAATTTAGGTTGTGGTGCTTTGTTTGGCAAACATTAGTTTGTATTTCAGTTGCCTTCAAGATGGCATGGCTTATCTATATTTAGGGTTACATTCTTAGAATTAGTACCTATAGTTATGGTTATGTCAGTTTCAGAGCAAATTTGAAGATTTGATATCTACCTCCATCTCATAATACAACGGAGGCGTATAGATCTGGTTTCAAGGTTCGAAAAGGTCCTGGAAAACTACTGGAATTTGCTGTCTCCTTAAAAATCAGAAAAATCAAATAATGTCCTTGAATTTACACAAATAAACCTAAAAATTAAGATTATGTTTCATATATAAAAAAAAAAGAAAAAAAAGATAGCCTACAATGGTGTTTTATTTCAATATTTACTTTAAGATATATAACGTAGATCTACATAAACCATGGTTATATAACAATTATGGTGTGGTATCTATGGTTAATTTTTATAGCGATTATCTCCCCTGTTATGAAATCGACCATATCGTATGTGTACATTGTACAGTTCTGTTAGGGTCTTGTAATGCTTGTGTCTTATATGTATATGTGGGATAAACCCTCATGGGAGGGAATGAGATGAAAGATATTATGTGATGCATTTAAGGACCTTTCTAAATTGGGTAAAAACATGGATGAATCTGCTCTAAGATTCCTGGACAAGACTCTAAACGTAATTAAAGACATTTTTCGTGACATCATATGTGACAGGATCGATGTGAAGGCATTATAAACTAGATGTGGTGAAGGCCCAGACAAATGTTCTGAGAATGAATTGTCAAAAATACCATAATCGTCTGTATGTTCTGAATGTAACAAGCCTACTGACATTACCACCCCACCAACACAGTTGCTAATGGTCTCAAACAATAAACAGTCAATTAAAAAAGTGAAAAGCAAACATTATCATTTTTACTTAGACAGGGATAAAAATTATTCCTGGTAAAATGAAAATATCCTGGAAAACTCTTTTAATTTTGCATGGCCAAGTCTGTATGAACTTTGTGGTTTAAATAGTTTATTGAGGACACTAACCTGTAAAACATTTGGCCCCCTCCCCTGAGTCACATATTGAACTTTATCCTGTAAATGGCAGATAAAGGTATGTCCACTGCCACTGTGGCCACCTACATAGCAGGCTTGAATTTTTATGTGAAAAGTTCTGTAGAGGTCGAGCGAGGAACTTCTGTCTAATTTCTTGTTAAAAAGCTTATTTCCAGTATGAAAAAACAGAAGTCTGTACATGATCATAGGGCACCTATCACCTCTGATATACTTTCAAAGATCTAAGGGTTGTACCTCTTTTTTGTATTTCTACTAAGTTACGAGTCTAAATTGTTCTAATCAGCTTTCCTAATAGCGATTTTTTGGTTTCTTAGGGTAAGTGAATTAGCTGTTACAAAGAAAGACATGGTAGATAGTGTCTTCGCCCTAAAGGATATTTCTATAGATCATTCACTAGAAATAAATCTTCGTTACTCAAAAATTGATCAAGCAGGATCAGTTGTACAGTGTGCATTCCTCGAATTGCAGGGAAATATTGCCCAGTATACCATGCCTATGAGCAGTATCTTGCTGTTAGGCACAGGAACCCATGTCCAGTCTTCTGTCATTTTGATCATTCTTATTTATCAAGATTATCTGTTTGCAGCAGTATTAAAAAAAAAAATCACAGGATTAGAGGAAAAGAGATACAAAACACATTCATTTAAGATAGGAGTAGCCACAGAGGCAGTGAGCAGGGGGTTTATCTGAGAGAGATATTCAGCTCTTACGGCGTTGGAGGTACATTACTTTCAAGCGCTATAGCAGGTTACCTGAGTCTTGCATGCGTCATATTCGTTTATAAATTTTAATTACTTATCCAGTTACTCTAAATACAGAGCATTGGCTCCCCTTGCTCTTAATTTTATCCTTGTTCTCTTATACTCACTAATGGGCTAATTTTAGCCTTAAGATTTCAGGGAATCCAGTACGTAGAGTTTAGATTGTAGGTTCTTCACTTGCGAAGCGTGCATCATTTCACACCACTAGTCGTATGGGTGGCAGACATCTTGGTCATCAACACAAGATTTGTTCTATATGGTGGAGAGGTCAAAAGCGGTATGAAAGGGATTCTGTTGTCACACAAGTATTGGACATGGTCATTGTTTTAGGGGAACCATCTATGCTCTTAATCCATTGTGGGGCTAATGTCATCATCAAGGTTGGTCCTCTGGTTCTAGGGGAGCAGATCTGTAGGGACATAGTTATCTTATATAAACACTGCCTAATACACTTATAGTATGGTCTCAGATGTTACCTCGAGGCACTTGGAGAGGTTCTGAGAACGTTTCTGCTGCCAATCGTGCATGTATAAGAGTTAACAGAGCCGTGGCAACTCTTGTGTTGGATTTAATTTAGGTGGTGGCTACATAAAATACCGATATAAAAGTCGATAGAGTCGAACTATTCAACAATGATAAGGTTCATTGAAGTAACATTGACAATAATATTTTTCTTAAATTGATTCAAGGTGGTAAAGAAAATTCAAAAAAAAAAAATGGTATTCGAGGGGGACAGGATATAAATAAAAACACGGTTATTGATACTTTGTTAGCTTCGTTCCCCACTGCATATATTGGTATTTATTATTTGTGGCAGTGGCACACATAATTTATTAATTATGTGTGCCATTTGGCAGGACTTCGCTAACATTAAGGAAGAATTAAATTATAATTGATACACATTTAAGTGAAATTCACAAAATCTGTTCATCATTGGTTACTCCTTGATCAGCAAACCTATTTGCATAAGTAAAAAACTCTTGTATTCAATTCTCAGTGAACTTGTATTATTTGATTTGATTAATTGCACTTTATGCTTATTTGATTTGATCTATTGTATGCATGCCAATGGGGCAGTTAATGACGCCCCATTTTGAATCTTGTTTTGTATGGGCAGTGATTGACGCCCTCTTGATTACATGGGCAGTTATTGACGCCCTCTTGTCTTGTATGGGCAGTGATTGACGCCCTCTTGTCTTGTATGGGCAGTGATTGACGCCCTCTTGTTTGCACGGGCCGTTATTGACACCCTCTTGTTTGCACGGGCCGTTATTGACGCCCTCTTGTTTGCACGGGCCGTTATTGACGCCCTCTTGTTTGCATGGGCCGTTATTGACGCCCTCTTGTTTGCATGGGCCGTTATTGACGCCCTATGGCATGGTATGGGCAGTTATTGACGCCCCTTTGAAAATAAACACCGTGGCCAATACCTTCATTTTGTGTTTGTTGTTGTATTTAATAATACAAGTTATTCATGAATATAGAATAACTTGGTTTATTTAAGAAATAACACTGAGTTTGCTTGGGTACGTTATGGTTTATTTATTTTCTCGAGTTATCTCCCTTTATATCCACTGTGTGTGGTTAATATCTAACAGAGTACCAGAGTTGCTTCCCTTTGATACTTCCATTTCCGTCGCGGTGAATATTGAAAACCCTCCCACCTCACCGCTTTACTAGGTATTGTTTCTGCCGTAGTTTTCTCTTTCTTTTTGCAGATCATGGCAATGACAGTGCAGGGATGGTTCGCGCGTTCCAGTCAATTTGTGGTGGACTTTAAATTTGTGATCAGTGATTTCGACTTACTAAATTCCGGTCTTTGTTGTGCAATCACATGTGACATTCCTTGGTTTGTATTTGAGTTATTTATCCCAGAAAAGGCTAGTATTTGCGTCTTTAGATTTGTAATATCATTAAGCAAATTGGCAAGAAGTGGCAGGACTTCGCTAACATTAAGGAAGAATTAAATTATAATTTATACACATTTAAGTGAAATTCACAAAATCTGTTCATCATTGGTTACTCCTTGATCAGCAAACCTATTTGCATAAGTAAAAAAACTCTTGTATTCAATTCTCAGTGAACTTGTATTATTTGATTTGATTAATTGCACTTTATGCTTATTTGATTTGATCTATTGTATTCATGCCAATGGGGCAGTTAATGACGCCCCATTTTGATTCTTGTTTTGTATGGGCAGTGATTGACGCCCTCTTGATTACATGGGCAGTTATTGACGCCCTCTTGTCTTGTATGGGCAGTGATTGACGCCCTCTTGTTTGCACGGGCCGTTATTGACGCCCTCTTGTTTGCACGGGCCGTTATTGACGCCCTCTTGTTTGCACGGGCCGTTATTGACGCCCTCTTGTTTGCACGGGCCGTTATTGACGCCCTCTTGTTTGCACGGGCCGTTATTGACGCCCTCTTGTTTGCACGGGCCGTTATTGACGCCCTCTTGTTTGCATGGGCCGTTATTGACGCCCTCTTGTTTGCATGGGCCGTTATTGGCGCCCTCTGGCATGGTATGGGCAGTTATTGACGCCCCTTTGAAAATAAACACCGTGGCCAATACCTTCATTTTGTGTTTGTTGTTGTATCTAATAATGAATAGTGAGTTACA
This sequence comes from Argopecten irradians irradians, assembly GCA_004382745.1. Classification (NCBI taxonomy): domain Eukaryota; kingdom Metazoa; phylum Mollusca; class Bivalvia; order Pectinida; family Pectinidae; genus Argopecten; species Argopecten irradians. The sequence continues at coordinate 1,525,513 of SAYR01036960.1, read as the reverse complement.
TAATGGATTCCATAGTGTCCATTATGTAATATAATGTTCATATACAACAAAGGAAACTTTACTAGCTGGGTTTTAATTTGTTGATATAATGCTTACTAACTTCGATGCTATTAATGACCTTGACCTTCAATCAAGGTCACATGGGCCAAAAATCCTAAAATCTTCAAATGACATCTTCTGAAGTTCTGGAAGGCCTAGAGTCCTGAAATTGTACCTGTAACACCTTGCGATAAAAGGATACCAAGTTTGTTAATATGAGATCTTAATCTCGCCAACTTGTCCAATGAGAATTACTACTTTTTAATTGTAACTAATTTTTCAAATGAAACACTTCATTATACAGTTATGTGATTACAAATTAACGCGGCACGAACATTTTATAATCGTTCTTAGTGTTGACAAAAATACCTCTAATTATTAAATAGCATTATGATTGATAACAAAAACAACCCGAGGAAATTTTCAGTTGTGCATAGAACAATCAACGTTATGCGGCCAATCACACACGCCATTGCAATCGCTTAGAACCTGCCACTTTGTAAATCCAGAACACAGTCGGGTTGCCATGGAGCCTTTGTTGTAACATATGATATATAGGTCACACCTGTCAGGATGACGGCGATAACAGTTCGTCTCATTGCCAAAACAAAAGGCTGAAAAATATAACATTTTACGATCGTTCTTAGTTTTGCCTGTTGCAGATAGTTGTCTTGACGCCTGTATAAAAAAATCTAAAACATGTAAACAATCTATAAAGTTTTCCGAGTTTGGATTATTTCGTGTGGAAATTATATTATAGTAAACCAGCATTTATTAATTTTTTGTTCATTTATGTTAGTTTGACCATTTCTCATCCGTCCATCTCATTCGATACTTACGAACCACACAAGATGGGTTTTCACATTCTTCAGAGTCTAAGAAATTAGGATAGCCTGTTCCGCACTGTACCCCTAGGTATCCGTCATTACAGGTTCTTTCTCTTGTCCGTATACCATTATCACACGTTGCACTACACTTGCTCCATTCTCCCCAGCTGTCCCAACTACTCGAACCACTTTCACAAGATTTTGCTTGCCAATTGGACCCGTTACACTCGCCGCTAATGGAGCTACAGATTCGTTCCCTCGTTGACACGATTTCTCCACAAGATGGAGAACAATTACTCCAGTCCGACCAAGAACTCCATGTGATGATTGTCAAATTTCCATGCTGTGAATCTGTAGATATTGATTTTATATGCATATTTTCTGTATATCTGTCTTATCTCTATTGCGTTACGTAGTATTACAGGGAATATATGTCTGAGAGGTTCGGTTTTATTATTCAGCATATATGAATATTCATGGCCACAGGGTAAGGTGCAAGACACGTGTTATATTAATACAGGTTAGATAGCATGATATTTGCACAGATGAACACGTACACGATTCATGATGTAAGTATTATCACTTCATATTTTGTGTTTCATTCCCATATTTCGTTTTAAGATGAAAAATATGTGTAAAACGTCACAATGTTTCCCAGGCCCCTTGGAGTTTTATCAAAACGACTGTACCATGCCATGCATTAAATTATCGTTGATAAAGGGTTTCTTGGTATAACCTCTTCAACATTTCAAGACAAGCATAATTTTATGCAAAGCAGTCTTTCGTAATAGATATATAAATTAAATCTTATAATGTCCTGAGATGATCAAAAGTTTAGTGAATATATACCTGCTGTCGGACTTCCCACTTCAGCTGCTTCAGATATGATGTCCGTTGCTGCTAACGCTATACCGGCGGATAATAGACCAATCAGAAATACTACTGCAAGAACAGATATGATACATCTGTTGGAGCGAGATTTCGACTGAAACAGAAAACTTCTATGATAGTATGTCGAATATATTCCGAAAAGTTTTTAACAATAATTATCTTTATTCACCATTACTATACTGCTAACGCAGATATTTTCGCGAGTCTTTAATTTCGTATTTTGCATGCACACATCTTTCGTGTGGTATTGAAAAATGTGGAAAATGTTCGCGACCTTCGCATAATTAGCGGAAATCCCCTTCCCCATATGCATGTGTTACCATGCTTACAGAAACACTGAAGATAAACCACAGAACCAAACCAAAGGGTAGATGTTAAAAATATTCTTAACTCACCTTGTGAGCTTCCACAGCCCCCGAGACTCGGTCATTTGACTGGAAAAACATATGGCTTATGTCATTTTATCTTTATTGTACTTTAAAGTAAATTTATTAATTCGCATGAATACTATCATTACGAAGTCAAGTCAGAATGGGCCGACAATTGCTGCCTACTGAATGTTAAAAATGGATAGTGTTTGATTTAGACGCATATTTCTTTTATTACTGTAAAATGTAGAGGTGGGCAAATAAACGTTTCCGATTTTTCCAACAATGCTGCTTTGAATTCAAGGGGTCAATATTTCGCAGTTTCTAAAAAGGGACAATTAAGCGGAGGTTAAATTCCATGATTCACAGATCTATAATTGTTCTTAGGTAGGTGAGAATGCAATGTTTTGTAATGTTTCGCTGGTGTGTAGAATTTACGGATTTAACTGAAATGGGGATTATATCGGAAAAAAACCCAACGTTTTACTGTAACTGAATCAAATATTATTCCATAGTATTTAACTGTAATTTTATTCACCGTTGGAATTCTCGTTCGGTGGCCATTCGGCTAAATAAGTAATAGTTTATTTAAAACGTATCTTGATTATATTATTTATTTTGTATTGCCTCGTATATCGTGTTTCGTTTTGGCGAAACATACACACGGGGCATGTTCATTACAAATACTATCTTGAACAAAGTATATTTACTTTAACGTTTCAATTATGACAACAGTCATTGCTGAAGACTAAATCAGCAAATTATATTTCCTTATATCTTTTTTTATACAGTAAGAAATGACAATTCTTATCTTGGTTACTTACACGAAACTGATAGACACCTCTCACGGTGGCATAGGTGGAGTCTGGCATCTGTAAAATTATACACATTTGATGATAATACATTTCATTTATGAAGATATGATAAGAAATCCATTTCAATTCCTCAAGTGCCGTATCTCTTATTGCTGTAATCGAAATAAGTGCGTCTTTTAAACTTAACATATTTTCAGATGTAATTAGAAAATACTTACTGACATTTGTGATCTAACGGAACTTTCCTAAAATGATAACCAAAAAAATATTACGCTTAGCACAAAATAATAAACAAAAAACAAACCAGTAGGTCCTAATTGACAGTCTTTAAGTTTATACAGTACTTCACTGATACTGCAAATCATCCAAGTCCATAATGATCATTAGATATGTGTAACCTATATTTTGTTCGTTGCCTTCCTAAGCAGTAAAATGGTCAAAATTTAAAAACATCAAAATATGTTATATTATATGATCTTAAATGAGTGGTCATTTTATAGGTATTATTTGAACGAGTCTTTTTATTTTTGTGGGGTTTATAAATGAGTTTCATAGAACTTTTCTTAATAGACACAAATTTAAATTTACAGTTTATCGAATTCTGACTTAAAATCATGCATTCATAATGACTTCCCTGCCCAGTACAACCAATAAAAAGTGTTTCAAGTCGTATTACATTAGTGACATATACAAAAACATCACTTTATATGGTTATGTGTCATACAATCAATGTAGAAACAGGACGAATGTACCTTTAGCCTTGGGTGATAAATAAAGTAATTAATAGAAACTGATGAAGTCGTTAACGAATCACTTAATTACACTAACATACCTGTGACTGCCGCGTTCCATTTACAGAGGCGTACGAGGAACCCTAGTTACCATAATAGTACAACAGTTTGTTCTATTTAATTAACACATGATATTCTCATGAAAACGAAATGACAACTCTTTGCTGTATTGTCACTTTATCTCTATCTAGACAAATTCAGAGCTTATATTAACAAATATCGTAAATAAAAATAACTGTTAACACATTTGTTCATTGTTTTATTTCTCGAGTTGTCTCCATTTTAATCTTGAGCTGTTTGTAAAGATGCAATTTAACGTATTGTTATCGTTTTAAACCCCTGGAGAATATATTTGTTCATTTTATTCGTTTAAAGATCTGTTTACGTTTAGATTTACAACATTACTTCAAAATTTTATTTTCTATGATGTTGATATGTGATACTTACCGAATTGTCGGATCGAATGGAAGCATACTGTAATTAAAACAAAACAAATCCATACCTGATTGAGCATCCTACTTCCAAACTCGTCTCTTTGTCAATCTCAGTGATATGTTTTTTATCTTGCTTTGTCAGTTTAAAAAAACAGTCACTAGATAAACAAACTACTGAAGTTTTTTCGTTAAACATGACATTTGTTCTCTTCAAAAGCCTTCCAATATGAAAATGAAAGAAAAAAACATTAATCGAAGGCATTTACAACAGGAATTATGTGGAGTTTTCAAAACAATAGCTGAAGTAAGAATGTACCCGTCAATGTTGTTATTATTTAGAAATTCAGAGAATAGGTATTTTAGTTACTAAAAGATACACTGATTTTTAGAAAAAAACCTAAAAGTGTATTCATAACAATTTAAGTGTTAAAAATCTGTATTGATAGCCTAAAATAAAGTTATACCATAATTACTCGTAGCGTTAGTCAACTACTGCGCGGTAATTTTACGAATTAGAATTAAGAGCCGTTTCGGTTAAGGTATGTACCTTTTCCATTAAGCTTTAAAAAAAAGTTTTTTTTCTAAAAGAAATATTCGTATTTGTGTATGGATAGCGTTATATAATATATAATTCACCCATTGGCTACCGATATAAAAGCCAAAAAATTCGTGAGAGCCAGAGAACATCAAAGGATTTGAAAAAAAAATCACATTTCAGATTCGATTATTTATTACCAAAATCCACCCGATCTCTCACACTTCCTATACTGTGGTCCAAAATCGATACGATGTACATATTGCTAATATATCACACGAGTCAATGCATGATACATTTTTCTTATCTAGACCTTCTCGCATATCTTCCTAGATCGGATAGGCATGTCTGCTAAATGCACTTGTATACTCTAAGGCCGAGATTGGCAGCAGAAAAAACTAATGTTTTCAGCAAATTAGTTATCAAACCTAATGATATAATGAGGGGGAAAAGTGCTCTGTCATATGCTGGGTATAAATGATATTGCTATCGACAGAGATAAGGATATTTATTTTTCATGACCCTTATTATATGAAAGATATTATTTCACAAGGGAAAAACAAACAAAAAAACAACAACAAAAAACAGCAACAACAATAAACAAAAACTTACAGTTCCATTAGAAAAATGTTGATCTTCTTCCTGACAATCGATGCAGTCGTAATGTCCATCTGAGATCTGGGATATATGACTTGGGCCGGACATTATAAAGCCCTGGTTGTCACACAGGTGATGAAAACGAGGCTTCAAGAAAAACGCCATCGTTTAAATTTGACTTTTTTATTTTGTTTTGTGCATGGCTATTTATTTTTTAGCTTACACTGACACGTAACTGAGGTAAACGGTAATAGGGTAGTGAAAGTATTTTTGTGTGCAATTATATTTCGCTTATTTTGTGGATGATAAGAATTTGCGAAAATAATTATCCGCGAAAATATTTAAAATACAAATAAGGCAATAAAACGTCATGAAAAAGTCGTAAGGCATGAAAAGCGATGTTTACATAACTTGTTATTAGCTACGACAATGGAAATGTTTGTAATCAGTTAAGACTTTAAGTCAATGAAAAAGCTTGTTATTAGCTAACATTTTAAGCAAATAGAAATGTTTGTTATTAGCTGAGAGTTTAAGCCAATGGAAGTGCTTGTTACATGTATTTGCTACATGTCAGATGTTCAGCCAATGTAAATACTTGTGATAAGCTAGAATAAATTATTTATGCATTACCAATATCAATTTTGCAGTGTGGCAACACAGAAGTATGTAGTCGGTAGTGTATTCACAGCCTTCTCTGCAGTGTGTGAGGGAGGTTATCTATAATCGTTTGACAATGAGTAACAACACGTATATTCCCTTATCTCTCAAAACGATCACACTTGATCACACGGATGCAAATCGCATTGTTGGGTAAATCATCCTTAGCAACTATCTTGAAGGTGATAAAACAGATTTTAAATATGCTATTTTTGTGTTGATATTTGTTTATTGTGGTGCACTTTATGATTTCCAACAAAAAATACAGGTTGTATTTGACATAATTTCCATAAAATGTACTTGAAACGAAGTCCACAACGACCCTTGTCTAGAACGATCGCATCGCTTATCGCCCCTGATATCACCAGATGGCCGTAGATTCATGACGTCATCTGAGACCAACAGCTGTGACAAGAGCCGGGAAACTCAATGGGGCAGTGTTGCGGTATTGGCGATTATAGATATTTAAAACAGTCGCGCTACGTGTAGTTGCTATATTGAATAGTGGAAATGAATCCGTATATAATATATAATCTATAACATACAATGATATAATAAAAACGATAGCTTACTCATTCTTATCGTCATATTCTGGGCTATAAAATTGTTATGTTCAGTATGTTAAAGATGCTCCACCGCTGACAAATGGTAAATTTTAACTATCAAAAACAGGAGCAGACGATTTAGTATTTTTCTTCAGTTACAAAAGTTACTTACTTTACACCATTACCACCATTGAACAGTTTGTGAGCTTCTAATTTTATTTCAAGTTAAAAACATGAAATATAATTAATTGCATCCCGAAAAAAATCCGTGTTACTATATCCTATATGGAATGAAGTACTGATTGCGCATGCACCAAAGGCGAAATAAATTATTCTATATTATTGTTTGTGTTGATTAGACATATATATACACGATTAAACACCAATTATTGTACGAATGGTGAATATCATTTATGCTCTGTCGGCGGTGGAGCATCTTTAAAAGCCATTTGACACCGTGTACGTGTGTGTCACTGACTCAGGTTCAAGGGGGTTGCGCTTGACTTTTGTCTGTAACTTAAAACTCAAAACATAGACTTTAAAGTTAAACCAACAAAAAGAAATATAACTTTACAAGAAAATGGACCCAAATTACAATGAAACTACATGCTACATGCACATACATGTACATATAATGCATATTTATATAAAAAAACGCCATCCTTCATACCCTATCCAAAACCCTATCATACCGCGATAAACGTGCCCCTATCCCACCTTATGTACGTACTGCACACCTCTATATTTCCTATTTGAAGCTTAATCCCTTAGAACACCGCACAGAAAGGGCTAGACATGTATTTTCTTAAAGTTCTATAATGAGTTTTACGGATGTGTACGAAATAAACTAACATGTACAGTAGTAACAATACTCGCACGGCCGATAAAAAAAAACGGGACACAAAACACAGAAAATAGATACAATGACCTAATATGGATGACATGTACTCGTGGACAATATACACATGTAATAGTTCAACTAACACAGGACCATGAAACAACATATATTTCTTATAAAACACAAATCATTTACAAGACCGCTTCATTATATTTTCTAACCGTGCGGAGTTTTGGAAATAAGAAACCAGTCGACCTTAGTAAATTTTAAAAGTATACGCACAGACCACAGCACACTAGATAGCCTATTGACCATTATGAGACGATCTAGCTAGGGGTCTAAATAAAAAAATCGGTAAAACTCACATTCTACATATATATACGCAAGTGTACTATGTAGAATATAACAGGAAATTAATGAGTACAAAAATTGGCCAAATTTGCGAGCATTGTGGTGTTTTGGGGGTTCGGGGGAGACCCTGATAAAGATATTACAATTTAGAATGACTGAGACATGAGTTTCACGATGTATTTTGATGATTTTGCGAGGGCTTAAGGCGAGAGATTTTGTTTTTGGGGGTCCTAAGGTCTCCCCCGAGAAGGAAAAATATTACTAAATGTATTTACGATTGCTGAGATGAGTTTTACGATGTATTTTGATGACTTTAGAGCGTTCTTAACATGGTAATTTTTCGAATTTAAATTCCTACAATTAAATAATGATAACTGTGAATGTCGTCATATCATTATGCAACCCTGCTCGATCTGAACTAGTCCGCTAAACCTGCCTATATTATTAGGCTCCCCCCTATATATTAGGCAAAAAAAAATAACTAAAAAAGCCTGATAATATAGGCAGGTTTAGCGGACTAGATCTGAACATACCGGTTTCACACCACCGGTACATTGTTGTGTAACCCAAAATAAATATGAAAATCCCTAAAATGAAGTATGGAAAATGTGCAGAAGGACCTCTTTTATTTTTAATGCGCATTTTGAGAACATTTCAGTCGACGAAAATGGGGGGCAAAAAGACACAACTTATAAATTATTGATTTTTTTTTCTTTTAATCTGCATGTATTTTTCATGTCTCCGTATGTTTGTAACAGATAATTTTTCTGTTAAAACGTAGGTCTAAAGAGGTGGGCCCCAATAATTGTCCATTTTCGCTACGATCTTATTTCGCACATAAAATTACCAGTAGATTCTATGTATATCAAAACCCCTCGGTTAATTTTATGTGTAAACTATAAATTACATACATGCACAGTCGTATTACTCTAACTCTAGGGTGGACTGAATAGGAAAGAACTACTTATTCATTCGTGGTTTAACCCCTGGCACACCATAAGCCACATGACATATGTACCCGCGACATTAATGACATCATTATTTACATGTAGTGACGTCATTTCATAGGTTATAACGTCAATAATGTGTCATTATGTAGGGGAATAATCACGCTACCCAATAAGTCGAAATATAACATATTTTTCTCCGTGTGTATTTCCGTAAGTACTAAGACATGTGGCTAAAATACACATGCATGTTGACAGTTGATCGGCACACCGGCTTCCGGTAGTTGATTGTCTCAGATGACGTCACAACTCATCGGAACTCAAGGGAGGTAAGTCATAGAAAAACATCTGTCGTCGAAAAGATGTGAAGATTGCTTTCATTAATTTTACTATTTAGAGACAAAATATAAGCAAATATCAAACTGGTATATGTTTAGATAGGCATTACAAATGTTTCTAGCGTATTATCTCATTTTTCATGTCCGTTCTGTTTTTATCACCTTTAAACGTTGATAGATTCATTTAGAATAAAAAAAAGTAAAAGCAGCAACACAACAACAAACAACAGCAACAGCTATTGTAATATTTCCTATGGAATAACGTTGTTATTCTATGAAATTTCATATTACATTAAGTCTGAAGAGACAAAACTATAAGGAAAGCATTTTTTTTAGAAAAATCATTGTATTTGCTCCTATAGTCATACACCGAAAGGACGGGAAAAATTCAAAATCATTATCCTCCCACTTTTGTGCAAATTTTAATACTAGATTATTTCCCCGGGGTTTGAAACTTCATTTAAGCTCAATATTGTTGATAATTGTAATATTTTGGAGTTAGTGGTCAGTCTATCTTGGGTTTATTAAAGATACCAACTGTGGTTATAAAATAGCATATGGCTTTAAAAGAAACGAGGAAGAAGTGATAGCATAATTCAACTTAGATATGTGCCTTTGTAATGACTACTGAAAGTCCTTAGAATGTTCTGTATAGTATCTACCTAGCATACGCTACATATTTTCACAGGTATGCAATCATTGTGATATTTAATCTTAAACGTTCAATTTTTTTTAATCTCCATTACTTCTAAATATACTCACGTCGGTTTGTCCGTCGACCGGTATATCAAAATGATCTGTAACACAAAATACGAAAATGTGACAATTACGAAATCGACATATCAATCATTAAGTACCATAAATTGTCAATGTCATACACGAAATTATATCTGGCAATATGGCATATTAGTGGATGTGTCTTTTCAGCCTCAGACGACAGTGATTAATTACGTCCTGTAAAAATACATCAAAGTTCATTTTATGCAACACCAATAGTTGAAAGCTGTAACAATACTGTATTGTCAAGAAAAAGAGTAAACAATATTTTTATTATTTAAATATTAAAATATTAAAAGTTAAAAACATAAAATAAACAGATATTTTAAATATGCAAGGGATAAACAAATAATAATATACTTACTACTTAGACTGTATCCATATAGACTCGTACGTAATCACTAACCAGGTTATACACAGGAACACATTTATAGGTGATGAATGATCTTCCGGGTTTAAAGTGTACCCTTAAAGTGAACAGTCGGGCAAGGATGGCTAAAGTCGGTAAAAGTGGTGTGAATGTATCCAGTATAATTTCTTATGAAATAGAAAAATAAAATCTCTCGTCAAAATCTCTCTGCGTACGAAGAAATCAATTTAAAGTATAGGAATCCTAAAACGTCCTCCCGGCTGACTATGTCCGTGGTTACATTTACACGCAGCCTCGCTTTCAATGCTTTCAACTTTCCTTTACTTTAATGGTCAGAACTGGGAAACGTAAGCAGAACTTGGCCGTCGTATTAATATGTGAGAACTTTTGGAAGGCCAATGAACGCATTTAGACTGGTTTTCTTTGCCCGACTATTCACTTTAAAGCCAACGGTTTTTCCATCTGATCAATTTGATTGAAATAAAAAAGAAATTAAGTAAACTTTTGCAATTGTTTCAAATTTATAAAAAATATCAATTTAAATTTCATTATAAAAAACAAGACTTTGGAGAAAATAGAAACTAAATATTTCTGACTTGTTTTCTAAGCTTTTTGGTTCATACACAATAATATATATGTACCATATAAAGGTTTTGCTATTTTTGAAAAAAAATTAAGAAGCCTTTTGCGATATCGTTTTTCGTAATTTGCAACTAAAATTGTATAAGGTTTTATTGTTCTAAAAAGACATATGTACACCTCGTACATAATCCATTCATATATATATTTTAGGAAAGCATGTTCGTCAGGAGATGGAATTTTTTCATGAGGATATGAGGGCTTGGATTTTATTAGTTAAACGTCCTATTAAAACCAGGTTCATGTAAGGACGTGCCAGGTTTGTTGGTGGAGAAAAGCCGGAGTAACTGGAGAAAAACCACCGAGCAGCGGTAAGTTTCTGGCAACGGCCCCCAAGGGATTCAAACTCGCGACCCAGAGGTTGAGGGCTTGTGGTAATATGTCGAGACATCTTAACCACTAGGCCGCCGCGGCCATTGTGAATTTAATATGAATGAGATCAGCAAAGTATTTACTTATTTATAAATTTTAAATTATATAACATGTATAAAAAAATCAATTCGATATCAAGCACTTTTTGCTGACGATCGCCTATCGTGTTTTAGCTGCAATAAATCTAAGCACAATAAACATGTTATAGAAGGTTATCGGTAGAATCAATAAAAAGGTAATGCAAATAAGATAAACAACAGAAACAAGTCTGTGTGCGTGTCAATACAAATTTAAAAACGTGAATATATTATTGACAATTAAGTGATTTTTTATGCTAGAACAGCTTCGCTAGAATATGATTGCGTCAATTATGCGTTGTGTACATATTTATCTATTATGGCCTGGTTGAGAGGGCACTATTGCCTCATAGTATTGTCGAGGGATGGAATAGTGCCAGAGCCGAAGGCGAGGGCACTATCCCATCATGATGAAGAATACCATTTTTTTCTATGCCTATATTTTTAAGGTTACTGAATGCAAAGATGAATGTTAGTTATTTTAATAATTTCGATATGTCTGTTCAAATTTTTATGTGTCTGAAATAAAATGTATATTGGACCTTTAATGTACAAAGGAATGCTCAAATACACTTATTTGTTAAACATTAATAATGTTTTACATGGAGTTTAGTTACAATATGTTTGTATATGATAGGTATTAGTAGAAATAATTACCGGAAAATAAACAATGGCATGCTGGAAATGTATTGGACTTGTTGCCTCTGTGTCGTCCTTGCTCCCCTACTGACATCATCACTCGTGGATCACCTCTTACGGTATTCCTCCTTCCTCCTCGACTCTCCAAAAGTTCCGATCATTGACGATCTCTACACCCCTTGACTATCTCATAGTAAATTGGAGGCAACATAACAGAACAGGCGATTTAGTCGTCATCAAAGGAACCGTAAAACGATACACTGTGGTTGACTTTGTGGCTTTGACGTTGGGCGTCGTTCTCTCTGTAGTTTTCAAGGGAAGTCGTTATAGGCCTGTGATATTGGTTAAGATGTTTTCCGCTTCGCTGCTTTAATTTTTCTATCAGAATGCTCCCCTTCAAGAGACGCAGCACAATGGATAATTTACAGCATCTCCCCTTCAAGAGACGCACCACAATGGACCCCTTGCAGTATCTTCCCTTCAAAAGCCGCATCGTAAAATAAGCGTTATCTATGTATAAATAATATGTTATTCATAATGTAACGTTAATACAGACTAGTTAATTTGTTAAAGATAATGACTGCTCCCCAATGCTATATAATGAGTACTCCCTGAACCGGATGGAGTATACCGGATGTATTATTACACGTGGTCAATACACAGGGAAACAATTTGCTGTTTTGTCAAATCTAAATTATAACAATGATACCTAAGGCAAGAAAGCTACATGGTGTCAGAAGTGGGATAGAAAACACACAAACATTGTAAGGTATCTTTGACAGTATGGTTATGAAAAAAATTCAAAGGAAAAATATAAACAATGTCAACTTCGTCAACATCACAAGGCGCCCGAGCTTCAGCCCCAGTTAACCCAGTTCATGTTAACATATCAGCTTTCAATATACCATTCCCTCCCAAATTAGATATGAAATCTAATCTTACTCAGTCATGGAAGCGTTTCAAACATGTATGGAATAATTATGAAATAACTACGTGTTTGTCAACAAAAGATAAAAGCCTAAGAATTGCTACATTTCTCACATGTATAGGTTCCGACGCCCTGGAGATATTTGAAGGGTTTGGATTTGGAACTGAAGATCAGTCAAAAGACATTGAAGTTAATGTAATGACATTTGACACTTTTTGTGGGGGAAAACCAATGAAAAATATGAGAGATATTGCTTTAACAGAAGAGACCAAGAACAAAGTGAAAGCATTGATACGTATGCCTTGGAATCCGAGATAACAACTCAAGGAAAAAACTCCTTCAGGATGCCAAACTAACATTATCTTCATGTATTGATTTGTGCAGAGCTAGTGAGAAAACATCAAAACAACTTTTGGTAGCTCAAATCCAAAACGTTCTGTCTGCATAAAGTAATGACTAAAGCTAGTTAAGATGTTACAGAGATCAACTGTGAAGTTTCGAAAAAAAGTATGAAAAAATAAAAATGATTATTGTGGCCCACAATAAATACAAACCGAAAGGATACGAAGACGTTCACGAAGCCCTCGATTTCAGGTAGATATCACGTGACCCGATCGAATTCGCACGGGAAAAGAAACAAACATATTTTCGTTAAAATAAACTACGAATCTATTGACTATATTAACCTGATTTAATCTTAATGTTATAACTGCAGAAGTAAGTAATGTTTTGTGGATTACCATATTAATTGTGGTTTCATTTTGTAACATATTGTTAAAATAAGTATTGTTTGGCTTCATTAGTATGTAGATTTTGTAGTGAGATTGGACTGAGTCGATCATAGATGACCAGCTACATGTAACCAGCAGTAGAACATTCGGCTATGTGTTCGGGTTTCCTAGGTTCAAATCCCGGTCTGTCCGCTACATTTCTCCTCTCCTGTTTCTAATGCATTAATGTCATTGTTTTTTAATTTCGTTGGGGTATGAAGAAACAAGATTTATTTCATAACCCGTTGAAATTAATTAATAGTAACATACATGAAATAATTTACCTTCCAGACTGCTTGATAAAATAAAATACGTTTAAACGTAGGATTCCTTTGATTTTCCAAGGGATCACCCCAGATATTTTTTTTCCAAATCTCAATACACAACGTCAATGTTTCTATTGTGACGTCACGATTACGTCGGGTTTTCGTGCCATTCTCGGGTTTTTCATTTTGGTATGCAAAAAACGTATTGGCCAATCAGAAAGCCAGATTTGGTATGAAAAGAAAGAAAATTAAATATTTAGTTATTAATTATTTAACCACTATTCTCGATATATATATTTTGGGATTATCAAGTTGTAGATAAAAAAAAACCCGGAAGTTCGTTCTATGGTGGCTGATATATGCCATTTCGTTATTTCGCCTTACAAAAGCAATAAACATCGTCTTTTCGCCCCCTTTCATTCAGGACTACAACACCCTTCTGAAACCATTTCAGGGAGTCAATAAAGGTTTCTAAATGAATCATTTTAAGTCCACCCTCATGAAAACTTTTAATAATTATATCTCTTTTTATCTTCTCAGATTTACCATTCCATAAAAAGTTATAGAGTTCTGTATTCATTTTTTTAAATAGGCTATCCAGATTTGGCAATGTTATGAACAGGTGATTAAATTGAGATATCAGAAGATACTTGATAATATCTATTTTGCCAACAGGTGTGAGATTTCTTCTCTTCCAGGTATTTATCAGAGATTTAAGTTTAACTAATTTTTTATCATAGTTTAGTCTGGGGATTCTATGTAAATCAACACTGAAGTCTATACCTAAAACTGTAAATTTTGTTATACCCCATTGCAAATTCCATTCTGGGAAATATATATCATCACTATATTTTTTACTACCAATCCACACAACTTTTGTTTTGCTTTTGTTTATTTTCATACCAGAGATTTTTGCAAAGTTATTAAGCTCGTTCATAGATTCCTTCAAAGATATTTTCCTACCGTCTTATGGGGCCGCGGTGGCCGAGTGGTTAAGATGTCCCGACATATTACCACAAGCCCTCCACCTCTGGGATGCGGGTTCGAATCCCATGTGGGGCAGTTGCCAGGTACTGACCGCTGGCTGGTGGTTTTTCTCCGGGTACTCCGGCTTTCCTCTACCAACAAACCTGGCACGTCCTTACATGACCCTGGCTGTTAATAGGACGTAAAACTAAACAAACCAAACCAAACCTACCGTCTAAAATAAGGGAAGTATCATCCGCATATTGGGAAAGAACTTATCTTTTTCTTATTCTTATTCTTTCTAATTCTAATCGCAAGTATTTCGACACGTAAAATAAATATATAGGGAGCAATAGGGTCACCCTGACGACAGCCTCTTTTGACTTCAAAGAAGTTTGAAAGATTTCCACTTTGATTTATATAAGAAAGTGCATTAGAGTGCAAAACTTTTATCCATTTATAAATATCGGGACCAAAATTAAAAAAGAGAGAACCCTGTTAATAAATTTCTAACTAAAAGAATCAAAAGCCTTTTCAAAATCTATCATCAAAAGCATACCAGGTATATTTATATCTTCTGCAAATTCCATAATGTCATAGATCAATCTAGTATTAAACCTGTCTGATCTCTACTTATCAATTTGTTTAGAAAAAATTTCAACCTACATGCAATTGAGCCATATTTTATACACAATATTAAGCAATGAGATTGGTCTCCAGTTTTTTAAAAACTGTCTAGGTTTATCCCCCTTTGGTATACATGTTACAATTCCCTGCCTTTGAATTATAATAAAAATATAAACTATAATTAATAGACCTAACAATTAAGTGTCCTAATTTTCCCCAAAAACATTTAAAAAATTCTGCAGTGAAGCCATCGGAACCAGGACTTTGTAATTCCTCATTTTCTTTAAAGTATAAGCAGCTTCCTCAATAGAAAAAAAATACCTCTAACAACATAGATTCTGTCTGATTTAGTTTTGGAACATCATTATCATTATTTTAAAAGATATCAAGATCAATATCTTCAATTTCATTACTGTTACTGGCAAATAAATTCTCATAAAATAATCTTACTTCATCTAAAATGTCTTCTTGTTTTGAAATGATTTCTCCATTATCTTTCTCTATAATTGGAATTATTTTTGAAGTATAGTTCCGATTTTCTAGGTTGAAAAATACTTGGTAGGTTTTTAACCTTCTGCAATCCATTTGGCTTTGGAACGTATGATATTACCCTTCAGTTTATGTTGCCTTATTTTTTCTAACTCTTTCTTTTTTCATCTAATTTTTTAAAATTATGATTGTTCTCTCTTGCCTCTAAATATCTAATAGACTCTATAAGAATATCTTCAATACTTGTTGTTTTTTCTTGAAGGATGAAAAAGATATTGTTTTCCCTCTAATTTCAAGTAGGAATGTTTCTAAAAAAGAGTTGTTCATTAATTCGAAACTAAATATCACTATCAGAAATGTTCTCAAGAGAATCAATGTTATATGCTGGAACAGCATTTTGTATTTTTACTTCTGAAATAAGCTTATTTATTGTGTCAAAGTATTCTCTATCATGCAAAAGCGAATTATTAAACTTCCATAAACCTTTACCCTTTTTAAAATCATTAAATCTAATTGATATATTTGGTGATGAATGATCTGTACGGTATCCGGTATCTATATTAGAGCTCTGTATATTGCCTTTCGTGTTTCCTGATACTAAAAAAAAGTCGTGCTTATTTTAAGGGGTTAGATCTTCTAGTGTCTGGATGATGTTGTCGGTATATAATTAAATTTAATTAATCCTAGTTCTTCAATTATCTCAATAATTTTATTTCTAGCTTTTGGGTTGTTTGTCTGTCTATAACTTTGATCCTAGTCTAGGTCTGGGTCTAAGACTAGATTATAGTCTCCACAAATAATATAAAACTCATTATCAAAACTGAAAACAGCATCTAAAATTTTTGTTGTAAAAATCAGGCGTGTCTGTATTCGGCCCATACACTGTAATTAAAGTTATTCATTTCCCACTAATAGATAAGTCTAGAGCTGTGGTATGATTGTCGTTTATGCGTACACACTCACGTGTGTAACCAAATACATAAACTACGACTTAAGACTCGATAAAAAAATCAAATGTAATTTTGCAAACGTCGGTTAAAGATGCTCCACTGCCGACAGTGCATTAACAATAAAATACATACAAACTGATTTGTTTTACTGCGCAATCAGTACCACATTCCATATAAGATTGTTTTCGGGTTACAATTAAGTATTTTGAATATGTTTTATTTTGTAAAAATGATGCGCAAACCCTTCAACGATTGTAATAGTGTTCAGAAAACAATTTTGATTACTGAAAAAACAAACTATTATGCTCCTAATTTAATAAATAATAGAACATTCATCTTTGGTGTAGAAATTTGAATGACTTTGCAACAATTTATATTACTTACGGAAAGTTTTCCTGTGATATTAGGAAACACTTTCGATATATCTTTTATTAGAATATTTGATTTGTTTTTTTCGTATTATCACATGTACAATGTACATAGTAAATGTCAATTTCCTTTGTTTATTAGCTATGATCTAGTCCTATTGATAGTTTTCCTAACACTGTCTGACTGACCGATATGGCTAGTTGTAAATAATTAACAATTGACAGGTTTATGATACTGACAGTCTCTAGGCGATGTGTAACACCTGGGGTTTGTGGTATGTTGTGGTTCCCCTTACAGGTGCGCAGACTAATTAGCTAGTGCACATCTTACAGCTCATAAACTCTGCTCTATAACCTATGACGAACATTCTTTAGCCATCACTGACGTTCGCCAAGCCATTGGTCCTTAAATCACACGCACGGTTGTTTTTTTCGGCTGATAAGACTATTTTAAGATGGTAGTCCTTATAATCTTACTGCAAATATATTCATGAATCCTTGTGATCGTCTGTATATTTGAGCCATGATCTAATACCAGAAATATTCACACATCCTTATTTGTTTGCTGTGTGTCAATTGAATTATATAACGTCATTTTACATTGTGCGCTTTGAATTCGTGAGGTCCATATTTCGCGGTTCAATAAACGGAACTTATTCTCGGGGGATGTAATTCTGCGGAATACCGCTCTCTCTCTTAATGCAATATTCACAGATCAATTGAGATTTAATAGTGCATGTCAATGTTACATTAGTTTGCTTAAAATCGCTTGAGAGCGGTGCTATTTTGGATAGAGTACACAGAACAAAGTCCTACAACGGTACGATAAAGTAGCAATTATCAAGCTAGTGGTTTCAATTCGTAGGTTTTAGTTATCTGTTTGCGGATTTTAGTTCGCGAAAAATAAACTACCCAGAAGTGTGCCCGCTATTTAATATCCCGATAACTTTGTTATTGATTCTGCTTGTTTAAATTCCTTAATGCGATGAATATTCTGAGTAAGTGAAATGGATAAAAAAGAAGTGTCATGCACATCGTTGAAACGTCTGATTGATTTATCATCATGTTTAAAATAGAACAAGACTAAATGAAGAGTATTCATCTTGTCGTCTTTGTGTTTTGACATATTACCTCCCTTACGGGTTGATATCCACCGTGACGCCACCGTGACGCCACTTTTGTGAGCAAATATCATGTTGATTTCTCAGAAAAGTATTACGTTGTATTTACAAATAAAAAACAAGTAAAGTTTCAATCAATATATACCAACAAACCCTCTAAAATACAAAGACGGGGCATATTTATTAAGGAATAGCAATGAAAGACATGTGTGACTGTAGTAGCTACATGTGTACACACTGATACGTATTGACCGTACACCGGTATTCTGGACAACAGCGTAACATAAACAATATATATAGATTTATGTTTACATTACAAGGAACAATTATAGTAATACATGATACAATTGACAAAAAATAGTAGATGAGTTAAAGCTATTAATATAAATACATATGATATGTATGAAATTTACATGGTTATTGACGAATTAATTTATAGCATTTATTAACATTTTGATACTGTAGAGACGATTTTAGAAGCACTGTCAACTTTCAGCACAAATTTGAAACATTGTAAATGATCAGCTTGGATAGAAATTTGCGCCATTCGTTGTTCAATATATAAAATACCCTTTTACAAAAAAATACCAAGTACATGAATACAAAGGCAAAAAAAAGCAATAGATTATTACGTTAACATTATCACAATGAACATTAAAGCACCTTATATTAGGCTATGATATTTCAATTTTGCTTGTAAAAAGCATTTTCATTGGCTCGAAATTTCTTTTATCAGCCTCTAGAGGAAAAAATGGCGTCGCCCTTTGTAGGCCATGGGCTAGGAGGGTCCCACATGCACCCCCCAAACCTCCGAACCAATATTTTTCTGAACCCTTATGACCCACTGATCACAAATCAAAATGTTAACATTGCATAAGTTGGGATGAACTTCCGGTTATGACGTCATCAAGATGGCCGCCATCTCGAATTTCACTAAAAATTGAAAAATAGTCATAACATTGACATTTTTCAACCGAAGTAGACAAATGAGGTATCAAAATGACCACAATAGAAAAATTATACATATCAGGAACAAAAGATCCAATATGTGTAGTGATTTCTATGCAGGAAATGAAAAAAATCGGATTTTAAGCTCAAAAATTGTGATTTTTCAGCAATTTTTTCATATTTGACTTGACGCAGCAAAAATGTTTCCCAACAGCAAACTATTATTTCTAATAAGCTTTTTGACTACTTATCAATCAGTTTAAACAACAACAACAACAAAAACCAATGTTAACATTGTATAAGTTCCGATTATGACGTCATCAAGATGGCCGCCATCTCGAATTTCACTAAAAATGAAAAATAGTCATAACATTGATATTTTTCAACTAAAGTAGACAAATGAGACATCAAAATTACCACAATAGAACGATAAATACATATCAAGACCAAATAATAAAATATGTATTGTGATTTGTATGCAAGAATTGAAAAAAAATATGATTTTAAGCTCAAAATGGTGATTTTTCAGCAATTTATTCATACTTGGCTTGACGCAGCAACAATGTTTCCCAACAACAAATGATTACTCGTAATCAATTATTTAAACTCCTCTCAATCAGTAAAAACAACAACATCAAAAATATATACAAATGCAAAAAAAAAGAATTATTGTTATACCCTCAATTTTGTAGACGAGCAGCGTCTCAAAAATAATTATTTCACCACAGCATAGCGTAACAAATGTAACCTAAGCTACGCCGGTGTTTCCGTTAATATCATTAACAGTTTCCAAAACGTTTGTGTCTTTGAAAATGAGCAGATTCATTGTTTATTTTCTATGTATAGCATGAGCAAAATGTCAGATGGTTACTACAATGTCACATATGTCTTTCACTGCTTCTCAATGATAACCATTATCATTGTGCGTGCTTTCTCGCCTCACTGCACTATCCACTGAAGAGACTCGGCATATCTGGTAGCTGGTACATGCAGTCCGAATCAGAGCAATCGAGATATCAGTTTCCAATTCGTCGAAAGCCAGAGCGTAGTCTTCGATGTCGATGAGCTGATGTGACACCACATTACCAGTATTGTTCTAGCCTGTCATCTTTTAGGACCAATCTATGGCCAGAGTTCATATCAGGAATAACAGGTTGAGGGATGTGGGGTCTCTTTCAGATTCTAACATATCGTACGTATATGCTGTTTCAGACTTCTCCGGCATAATGGAAATTACACCAGATCTTCCAATGGCTCCATAATTCGTATGAAGTACTATTCATCAATCTTTGGACCCTCGTGTGACCATAAATAGCACAGGTGATATCGAGGTCATTAATGAGGCCATAAATGTTAAATGTTTTTTATTGGTCTGACTTTTCCCACTCCCTTGAATGTGCTGATTGTGTCACATCTGGTGTATGCCTAAAGAGACCGTTGAGGACTCTCCAGTAAAAAGTTCTCTACAATGCTTTCCAGACTTGGCAAAGAGTGAAACTTCACTGCAGACCTCATTTATGACCTCAAAGAATCCACCTGTGCCACATGGGGTCACTGAGGTTCACAAAAATGAGAAATTGTGCTTCATACGTATTAAGGAGAACCAACTCAAACCTTCGTAGAATGTGGATCTAGTGTCTTTACCATCATGCCGGGGAAGTCTGAAACATCAAATACAATATGTGAATCTAGGTGAAACAAGGTTGGAAACAGGAAGAGCTCCCACATCCTTGAATCCGATGTTTCTGATGTTAACTCTGACCATGGACGGTTGACAAGTAAGGACCACGATGGCAACCCACCTGGTAATGTAATGTCACATCAGGTCATCCAGGTCAAAGACGACACTTTCGCAAGAAAGCACGCACAATGAAAATGATTATCATTAAGAACTAGTGAAAAAAATATGTGACACTGTAGTAACCATCTTATATTTCCTTACGTTATACACAGGCAATAAACAATGGATGTGTTCATTCTAAAAGACACAACACGTTTCGAAAAGTGTCATGGTATGTACGGAATTTTAATTTGATACCCTATAGCTATTAGTTGGCGTTTCGCTGTAATAATTCAGTTTGAGAGGCTACTAGTCTACAAAATTTCGAACATGAAAATGGATTATTTTGAAGTCCCATTTAGATATTCAGCCAACTTTAAATTCAAATTTGTTAAGATATAATTCGTCAATAGCCAATGTTATATTCAGGAAATTCTAAGACACAAGGACACTGTAGTGTCAGCGGTTTGGAAAAAAATAACAATCATATGCCGCATCCAGTGATGTTTTGTAAACAAAATGATGGTATAACAACAATTCTCTTTTGCATTTCTATATATTGTTGTAGTTGTTGTTGTTGTTGTTTTAACCGATTCATAAGAGTTCAAATAACTGATTACGAATAATAATTTGTTGTTGGGAAGCATTTTTGCTGCGTCAAGCCAAATATGAAAAATCTGCTGAAAAATTACCATTTTTGCGCTTAAAATCTTATTTTTTTCATTTCCTGCGTTCAAATCACTACATATATTGAATTATTTGGTCCTGACATGTATTTGTTGTTCTATTGTGGTCATTTTGATACCTCATTTGTCTACTTTAGTTGGAAAATGTCAATGTTATGACTATTTTTCATTTTTCAGTGAAATTCGAGATGGTGGCCATCTGGATGACGTCATAACCGGAACTTATACGATGTTAACATTGGTTTTTGTTGTTTTTGTTGCTTAAACTGAATGAAAAGTAGTCAAAAAACGTATTAGAAATAATATTTTGATGATGGGAAACATTTTTGCTGCGTCAAGCCAAATATAAAAAAAATTGCTGAAAAATCACCATTTTTGAGCTTAAAATCCGATTTTTTATTCATTTCCTGCGTAGAAATCACTCCATATTTTGGTTTTTCATTATCCTGATATATATTTGTTGGTCTATTATGGTCATTTTGATACCTCATTTGTCTACTTCGGTTGAAAAATGTCAATGTAATGACTATTTTTCAATTTTTTGTCATAATCGGCAGTTCATCCCAACTTATGCAATATTAATATTTTGATTTGTGATCAGTGGGTCATAAGGGTTCAGAAAAATATTGGTTCGGAGGTTTGGGGGGGGGGGGGGGTGCATGTTGGACCCTCCTAGCCCATGGCCTATTGTAACATCGCTTTTGATTGGCTGATTTAACGGCGTTATGATTTAGAAATAAGTAATTATTGACAAAAAACAGTCCCAAAATGAATTCGGAACTTTGGATATATTATCTTTAGTAAATTGAATTGTAAGGATAATTTGTTAAAGAAATATAACACAAAAATCTGAGTGTACTCTCATCATAAACCATTTAGCGGTTTATTTAGAGTACACTTTTTTCGTGATATATCTCCATAACATGAAAAATATATTTTAATTAATCCTTAAACAGTCTAAACATATCAAACAATACATAGTATATGTAATGAAAAAGAAAACCAACCAAGTGTTATTAAATCCATTATTCCATACTGATCATGCATGTTATTACACTGAGCAACAGAAGAGCGGTCTGTAGCTTTGTATCATATGTTTTCGCACCACTAGACAACATGTTCGTCTCGTCAATCCAGTCTTCCACTACTGTCTCAAGGATGTTCAGTGGCATTGGTCCATTTTCCAAAATTGTGGAGTGGAATTCCTTAATGTCAAACAGTTTACCTACAAAAGCAATGAATTACGATACATTGGTTTTAGGAACAGCAAGGGTCTTGTAAGGACATGTCAGATTTATTGGTGGAGGAAAGCCGGAGTATCCGGAGAAAAACCACCGACCAGCAGTCAGTACCTGGCAACTGCCCCACATGGGATTCAAACTCGTGACCCAGAGGTGGAGGGCTTGTGGTAATATGTCAGGACATCTTAACCACTCGGCCAACGCGGCCCCATATTTTATTATACATAAATATAGGGTCGCAATAAAACATCTACTCTCGGTTAACTTTCGCTACCCTCCCAGTTGCCGTATGCAGCCTTAACTTTGGCAAGTTCTGATTTTGACTTTTGACTTATTGCAAATTTATCTGAAATTATTACGCAAAACGTAGCAGAGCTGCAAGATTCGCTATGATTATGGAAGTGTATATTTTTTGTAATCATTATTCATCAAAATAAAAACCTTTAAACGTCTAGAATTGAAACTCTCCTGGTTTGCATCGAGTTAATTTACCTAATTCAGTTTCAGATTTCTTTCTTAATTGGCGTATTTTAATTTCACCCATCTTGTACGCGCACGCTTGTCCTGGCCATGTTATGTAACGGTTGATTTCGTTTTCAATAAATCCAGGGCCAAATGCCGTGTGGTTGTGCATGTAATATCCAGCCTTTTGCTTTGTCCACCTAAAAGCAATATATATTCAATTATAGTTGTATCCAGTATCATAATCTAACAATTGAATAAAATGAAATAAAATTATATAAAATAATTTTTTAGACTTGTGATTAGTAAGATGATGGCGCTTACTCTATTTCTTAGCAAACCCCATAGATGTAAAAAAAAAAAAAAACATGTGGAACTGATAGCACAACTCGTTAATTTTTCAATTTTATCTCACAACTGACGCCATTGCAGTCCGGTGGCATGTTTTGATACTCCACCATTTTGGTTATATCAAGATATCACTTATGTAGTTTATATGTTTGAGCAGCATGTCTGATATGGTTGTTAGCATGTCTGATATGGTTGTTAGCATGTCTGATATGGTTGTTAGCATGACTGATATGGTTGTAAGCATGTCTGTAATGTTACTCGTCTTTTGATAGAAATGACATTTACTAGAAATTTTCATTCTCTGATGTAATTTATGTAATATATCCAAAAACTTAGCTTCAGTCGTGCCCATTAGTCAGAGTAATGTAGACGTATCACATTTTAATTAGTAAGATTTAGGTAGAAGGGTATAGCTAAAAAACTTAAGGAAATATAGTACTCTTACAACTAAAAATTGTTTATAGTTTATTTTTTGTAATAATATACATAAAAATATGAGATGATAAATATTTCTGGGTCGAACACTTGTTGACAAAAACAACTCACATACAAAACCAAATTTCAGAGATAATTAAATATACGTGTACTTTTTTAATTTGCAGGTTAGTGGATATACTTTAGTTATATGTTAAGGAGGTATACTCGAATTGGATTGTCCGTCTGTCTGTCTTTCTGTCTGTCTATAGACACAACTTTATCCGGCAAACTTCTCCTAAATTACTAGACAGATGTTGGTAAAATTTGTAACACAAAAACACAAAACCCTGGTATAAAGGGAAGTTGAGTCAACTATAATGTTTTCTGTAATATCTCCTATAAATTTGTGCAGCAGGGGGTATTAGTCGTCCTCACTGGCGACAGTTCTAGTTATCGAATGTTTTTTGTCAAAATGTGTTCGTTATTTACATTTTAACTCATATATATCAATTATAGTCTATTGACCACCTAACTCCCTATCCCAAAAACTTGATGTTTTGTTTAATATGACATCTGAATCGTCTAGTTACCATATGATTTTATGTCCTAAGTAATTTGTTCTTGTTTAATGTGACATGTGAAGCAAATATTGACCAAATTACATTTTGTCCCAAAAATTGTGGTTTTGTTCGATAAAACATACCCAAAGTAGTGTATTCCTGTGTCAACAACCAGCCGACAGGCCCGCAACATCTCAGCACTGTACCTCCCCATTCTGTAAACAATAATTCAAACATTACAGTGGGCTCTATCCTCGATAATCAAGACATTTGCGCGTCTTCAGCCCACCCTGTCAGGCCTGTTGTTTCCGGACTACTTTTTGTGACCCTCAGATAGAATATCTCTACTCTTTACTACACTATTTGAAAGAATTGCTCGGTTTCATGAGGTGATGATTTCTGAGAATGATAAGATTTGGGAAGTCAAATAGTACACCATTCCTACTTACTGTTCATAGTCATCTTTATACAGGCCCATTTCTTCTCCAAGATATTCTGAATATAGTCCCCATCCCTGGAATATACAATAACATAATATATTATCATTCTAATATTCCGTATTATCTCAAGACTACTCTACCTTGTGTGTGTGGCGTTCCTGTGATAATGTGAAAAGATATTTTCCGAAGAAGTGTTGTGTTTAATGAACATGACATATATAAATGTCAAATCAATGTTTATCACATAACTGGCCCGTCTAGCCATGTCATACTGCCATGTCATAAATATCGTACGACACATGTGTAATAACACTATTGTGACATCACAGGTAGTTTTGATAATCTTTATATGACGTCACATGATTGTCTCAGAAGACAGAAAAGTTACATCGAGCCGGATATCTTCTGTTTTATATAGAGATAAAAGTAAACAAAATCACTTTTGTTCTATTAATAAAAGTTATGTGATAAATATAATCTTACACTCGTGACTATGTAATATGAAATTAATCAAACTCGTCAAAATTCTCGAATTTTTCTTCAGCTGTTACTTATAGACAGAATATAGTTGTATTTAGAGGATCCACGTTTTACAACCGATGAATCAAACTAAACTCGATAATTACATGTGTCGACTTACCTGTACATCACACTTAGCTCGAAATATACATGTGTCGACTTACCTCTACATCACAATTTGCTCGAAATATACATGTTTCGACTTACCTGTACATCACACTTAGCTCGAGATATACATGTGTCAGCGTACCTCTACATTACAATTAGCTCAAATATCCATGTTGCGACTTACCTGATCATCACACTTAGCTCGAGATATACATGTGTCAGCGTACCTCTACATCAAATTTAGCTAGAAATACACATGTGTCGACTTACCTGTACATCACACTTAGCTCGAAATATACATGTGTCGACTTACCTGTACATCACAATTAGCTCGAAATATACATGTGTCGACTTACCTCTACATCACAATTAGCTCGAAATATCCATGTTTCGACTTGCCTGTACATCACGCTTAGCTCGAGATATACATGTGTCGACTTACCTCTACATCACACTTAGCTCGAGATAAACATGTGTCGACTTACCTCTACATAGGCGGAGAAAAAGGGTAAGAAGTACGGGACATCGTAGAAGCTGTATTCCGGGAATCGCCTATACTTAGGTAGATCTGCTGTCATTGAATAGCTATGCTGCCAAGAGTATGATAGACGTAATTAGCTTCAACCTTTTACTTAAGCAAATGCAAAGCAAATGTTTAATATTTTGTCCAAAATATGGTAAAAAGTATATCAAAGCCAATCATAAAAAAAGTATTTCCATTTCAAATTGTAAATAATCAAAGTGTATGGATGAATTCAATTTGGGAAAAACCACCATGGGAAACTATCCAAAACTAATTAATTCGAAAGCAATGCTACTTGAATGTAAAATAATGGCATCACTTTTTTCGAAAGGTCTCGAGCGGGACTTCAAGCATTTCGCGAATAATTGAATATCCGTATATTTAATTTGAAAAAAAATAACGGAAACGCATAAATTATTGATAAATTAATTACTTATCGTCTAAAAACAATAATTCATAAAATAGTTGTACATATACCTGCAGATGGTGTCCTGGGTAGGCCTCATGAAGACTAAGTGCCATGTAATCAAAGGTCGGACTGAGGGTGGAAAATGATTCAACATAGACATCTCATCACAACCTGACAGTACAGTTAAACCTGGCTTAGCGACCACCTCGGTATAAAGACTACCTGCTTAATGATATCACTTTCTCGGAGTCCCAAATTACCCATTCTCACATTTGACCTCTGTATGAAGAACACTTTGCCATAAGTACCATTTTCGCAGAAATTAAGCAACTCACAGTATATAACAATTACGTACTAAATTATATTGATACAAGGGAGGCTAAAGTTGGTTCCGAATTCCGAGTTCACAGTTCCGTTTAAGCTTCGAGTTCCGTTTAAGGATTTTGTTTTTTTTAAAGAAAATTTTAAAATATAAGTTTATGTAATTTGAACATATTACAAATGGTCTCTGTTGTGTTTTGTCATGGATAATTTGTGACGGAGCTAGTTTAAATACGTTTCCAAATACATTTAACATGTAACATCTATTTCCGTTTTGGACATATTAACCGAGTTCCGTTTAAGTAAAACGGAACTCGGAACAAGTTCCGAGTTCCGTTTAAGGAAATTTTCTATCAGTTTAGAGAAAATCATTCTATATGCCTAAGACATATGAGAAATGTTGCTTGTTGTCTTTTTTCATGGGTTACTAGTGATGAATCCACTTTAATTTAGTTTTCGATCAACTTCTATTTCCGAATGCCGTTTAAGTAAATGATAGAGAATTTCCTTAAACGGAACTCGGAACTGGTTCCGAGTTCCATTTTACATAAACGGAATTTATGTTATTTTGAAACGTATTTAAACTAGCTCTAGCACAAATTATCTATGACAAAACACAACAGAGAACATTCAAATCAAAATTTTATTTTAAAAAACAAAATCCTTAAACGGAACTCGAAACCAACTTCAACCTCCCTTGATACAATACATAAGTACAGACTTACTTTTCTCTTGGTCTGTAAAGATTAATTAAAAATCTTCCCGGATTAATCTCCGTTGCTAATGCATAAGCACCTCCGGTACCATCAAATGTTGATTTAACCACTCTAAAAAACAAAAGACAATGTAAGCACTTATTAATAAAAACTGACAAATGTTATCAAATGAATCAATTTAAATTTTTCTCGATCTCTACAGAAAAAAATCTTTTTGATAGAAAACAAGAGCAATATCTTAAACGATATACATTGTTTGTTTAAATGTTTAAAAGTATTTCATTTTGCTTCACGACAACACCACCTCCCCACCCATCCCCCTATCCATTTTTTTTAAAGTTGCGATTTTTATATCAAATATCAACAACATGTAGCATTCCCCCTTAATTACCGTATTTGTATGTGCAAGTGAACCCTGAAAACGGACAAAACTCTTATTATTATTCACGTGATAAGGTTTGCCAAAGCGTGATCTAACAGTCACGTCTTTGATACGGGTAAGCAGGGAAAACCTAGAGAACTGAGGACCGAGTGAACAGTTTCATAGGCTTCCCTGCTGCCTAAGGTCAAGGTAGATGTCGGAATTAAAACCGACATCTACCTTTCTCTAAAATCAGAATATAGCACACTGTATCGATAAATTTATTGAGACGTAAGAGAGTGACGTAGCGCGCGGTATTGGTGACGTCGTCTCCAAATACACATATCCTTTAGTAAAAGCGCTGTGATTTTCTTTTCTTTTCAAATAACTGCATCGTATTATATATCACTGAAAACGGTTTTTAAAGTACTTTGATTTTATTGGCAATAAATGCGGAAAAGCGAATCATAAAAACATTTTAATCACGTTTAGTTTCTCCAAAACACCAAGATAACGGCATGTAACGCGTAACATTTACCGGAGTGGTCGTTTCTAAAAATGATCTAAAATCGCACTAAAACATACGCAAAAATAAAAACATGATTTAAAGATGCAGTATGATATGTCAAATGACATTTATGATCTTTTGATGGTGTTGGATAATTATGATGTGCTAAAACCGTCATTATTCGCCTTTGCCAAAATGTAACGCTTAACCCAGAGAAAATGATGTTCAATTTCATAGTAATATTGAGAGAAAACTGTAGGTAATTTCAAGTATTTGAAATAATGTACTATATGTGTTTTTATTGAATTTATCACACATATGATATAGCTCAGCTATAATGACGCTTTCACTTAAAACAGAGAAAATTAAAAATTCCGTAATTTGTCCACCAAGTGATTTTCTATTACTTTGCAAATATAGCGATTTTAGGGACATTTATCAGCATATTATGAAATATTGAATATAGATATAAAATCATATTCGCAATGTGTCCCAACTGAAAATTGTATAACACTTTTTATTTTGATTGTGCGATCAATAATAAAAAATAATTGCGTATTTTAAAAATTCCGTAAATTGTCCACTTATAAAACGACGTAAGACCAAACGTCACGACGACGCGTTACGTAACGTCAGTTTGAAACATGTCAAATTACATCTAGGTCTAGCTAAAATCGGATTGCTTAAAAACAATTACTTAACATTTGAAGACTCAATTCTACTATTAGATTTGTAGAAAAAATATGCGTTGTCATACAGGTACATGTTTCTTCTAAACACAATCATAAAAGAAATCTAGAATATATACAAAATTGGCAAGCGCGTGATGCATGCTGGAAAATGTCCTTGTGACTGCATTTTTGATGCGACCTAACGGTATAGTTTGCCAGTGAACATTTATTCAATTCAACGTAAAAATTATTTTTGATTATCCGAATGTAAGTGGCCTTGAAGAAGAAGATAAACCTGACAGTCTGGAGTTGAAAACTAGAAATGTGTAGAAACTCTAGAGAAAGATTGCGAACAAAAAGAGTACATTTTAGCGTCCAATGCATAACACAGGGATCTGAGATATAGTAACAGTTATTACATACATATATTTAGACACACCAGAGTGTCCACACTCCCTTTTTAGATGTGTAGGAGTATTGATAAAAATCAGGAAATTTCTTTCTCTTCGTGGTGTATTATACGAGTACAGTGTACATGTAGAATACGAATTTTACCGATTTTTATCTAGATCCATCAAACGTCTAAAATAATATATGGACACTCTGTTAGGTTCAAATTGATATACATTGTACACTGTACTGATTCTCATACCCCTGTGATTCATAACTTCAGGCACGCCATTTAAAAAGCGTGATTAGAAATCGATCTGCAATAAAATTGAAAGAAAATTTATCAATATCGCTCATAAGTGCTTTAATATTTATAGTCAAATCCGCGACGACGACGCGTTATTACAGGTATGTCCCGATCGGTACACCTTAACCACTCGGTCATCGCAGCTGCGTAAGTTCCAGTAAGCCTCAATAAAAATAGTGAACATAGTCATGAGGAAATTGAAATTCACTCCTACATGTATATGCATAGCCTAGCCTGTACATGTTCGTTATTTATAATAGTGTATCATTCTTTTATTAATGGTATATGTATATTTTGGATAACGATAATACATGAATTATAATGCTAACACGTCAGAAAAACACCGTCAAAACGACGTCATTTATGTGTTACGCAATATGTCACCAACATCGCGCGTTACGTCAGTAGATTACTGCGCGCATTTCTAAATGTGATTTTTATGAAAGGAATATGCTTTATAGATTAGCTTTAAAAGAGTCAGGTAATAAATCAAAATTAATAAGTTTTTTAACATGTGTTGTTTGTTATGTTTTAAATACTGTATCAGATTTTGTTGAGGGCGTGAACCTGGGCAGAAGAGAAAAAAACCTCTCAGAGACCTTATACAACCGACCACAGAATCAAATCCTAATCTCAATGTCCTTAGCTTCGAGATTAATGTAGTATTCGTAGCAGAATGGCAGAAACATAATTGTTGGCCACTTTATTACTTAAAAAATAACGATACAGCCAGACCTGCTTTCAGCTGTGTACAAAGTACATCCGCTAATAATACCACATTATCAGGGTCCCTATTCCGTCTTTGGCCATTACAGTGTTATCTCCCTTGCAAGTAGATATCGATAGTAACGTCATTCTTTTGTGAGCGCAATTCACGTCACTTTCTTCGAATAGTATGACGCTACGCTCGCAAACACATGACGTCACAATCAATACCTTCCCGCAAAGGGCAAATAACTCTGTAATATGCAAATAAAGAATTGGTCAATAACCATATTTGTCCCATGTACATAATGTATAAAGATCATGTATCTATAAAGACAATTTGGCCTTAAATTAAGTCAAATGTGTGTTTTTCTAGGCAGGTTTGTTCGTACTTATATTCTTCACCTTACAGGCATCACTTACTCCATTTCCACGTTAGGAATGTTGTTAAAATATTTAGGCAGTAATGGTTTGATTCTTTGATCTATTAGTTCCGTGTAGGCTTCAATGATTTTGTCCTTGTGAAAATAAAACATATTAGGTATAACATCCAAATAAACAAATATCATATTCTCGAGTTGAAAGGTCATGTAAAGATTTAGCTTTCAGTTCATATGACTTATTTGACTATGATTATTTTTTTTCACTACCAACAAATGGAATTTGAATCCGTCACGAAGTTATAAGCTACTGCGTTTAGATATATTAAAGTAGGATTCAAATTCGTATCAAACAGCATTCAATAACCTAGGGTAATTAGATTAAATATATGATCGTTGTAATAATTTTGATTGAAATAGATAATGTTTTGAGTAGATATCATATTTTCAAAAATATTCATTACATTCATTTTTGTTTTTGTCTTCTAAACATGTGAAATAAGGAATACTGTGTTCAAAGGAACATTAGTGATACTGAGGCATTAATGATCATTTCAAAATACAGGGCAGCTCATCCCATTACCAAGGAGAATTGTGTTACGGTTACAAATGTACGTTATTCATTAAGTTCATCAGATATGGTACCGTCTTGCCAATTTTTGTACATGTAAATACCAGTATCAGTGTCTTTATTCATTAATCTCAACTAATATTTCCATTTTACATGTGTATCATCACAGAGAAGGGAAAAGTATGTATATTGAGTTTATGATTGAGCATTATTCGAACCTTAATCCAAGAGCAAATCTTATGAGATTAAGTCCCTGAATAACTCACAGCGTCATTAATGATGAACCTGGAATCGCTCCCAATACTGTTCAAAAAGTCTGCCACTGAACCGTTAAAAGAGAGCCTTTTTAAAATCTGTAATCAAAATGTGATAACTGCATTAATTTCACGTAAATTGTAGGGAAAATCTCATCCAGCGTATATCATAGAGCCCTGCATAACATAAAGCAATCTTAAAAAAAAAAAAAAAAAAAAAAAAAGAACACGTACATGTATTATGTTCCCAGGAAAATTATTATTATTATTATTATAGAATTATAAAAGGATTTCAAAGAATTCCCTCTCCACAAAAAAACACGAAGAGTAAAAGTGTATAGGACACTCTTGTGACAACAATACGCGAATTTCGAAAATAAAGTACACTTTATGACACAAGTCGTTCATTTATTATTTTTATCTTAAAATTTGAACGTGTTGGCACTAAAAATTCCTTTAATCAATTTCGTTCACAGTAGAATCAGATAAGAAAAGTGGAAATATTTCCTTTTAAAGTTTAGAATCATCCATCAAGCATACACACTATTGTGATATGACTTAAGTGTAATGATATATTTTAAAGTTTTACATCATCTTAATGTTACATATATGGCGAGCCGTACCTTTTGCATATTACCGTATATCCGGCTGACCTCCTGTAGCCCCACCTGGTGGACATTTTCTGGAGTCACGTCGAGGGAGGTGTGCCATTTTAGACAGGCCCGGTAGTAGTCGGCTCCATTACGTAGTGACTTTACACCTATATCCGGTCTGGTATGTTGTAGATAAGTCTAGTATAGAAATAATACATACGATTGAATATGTATTACTATATATTAACATTATTGTTGACTTTTAACCTTAATGACACATATAGAAAGAATAGTCAATATACAATTTCTATCAGAGTTGTCGGTCCTTTATTTTACCATGATAACTAAGGGACCGCAATGAGATAAGGACTAATTCCTTATATATAATTATCAGAAAGGTATGCAAAATATAAAAAAAACATTGTACAATATTCATTTAAATTTTCCACCCAACTTCTGTTACAGTGACTGAATCGTTGTATTAGCGGAAGTTAACTAATGAATTCATTGACCATTACCGTCTAAATTATTTACGCTGGAAAGTAACATAAAGCATTTTCTTTACGATTTTTTTCTCGCACAGTAATGATTCATGCATTAGTTATGCGATAAACTACCCAAAATAGACTAAATGAGAAAAATATTGGAAATTAATCATACAAATTGTTAATGTTGTACAGGTGAACTTACATTTTCTATGTATTCTTTTAGTCGTCTAAACGAATCAAGAACTATTTTAATTCCCTCAAGTCCTCGTTCTCTTAATGACTGCCTTAAAATATAAATTAAACAATCTTAAGATATTGATAGTAACCCCTGAAATATAAAGGCTTTAAAAAGGAATATGTGCTCGGAATTGAGGTGTCTGTAACTATCAGTGACTTTATGGGTATCAAATATAACAAGTTGTTATTACGATCAATTAAAAAAAATGGTATTACGATAATGAAGCAAGTTGACATCAATTATAAAAAAAGACTGGAGAAGTAACGGAAACCAAGTGAACTATCCTGAAATAAAAAGTACATGCAAGCATTCATAAATATTTTGTAAATGTAACCATGTTATTTTTGGTTTCAAGTCTTGTATATTGTGTGTCGATTATTTATTGTATCCCTTTTCCATTAAGACATGATGATCTTTCAAACTTCTTGTTACATGATGATCAATTTTAGCAATATCACGTTCCATGTAGCTTATACCTTTTAATACAGCTTACCTGTCTTTTTCAGGAATTATAGATTCCTCCAGCGATTTGTTAAAAGGTCTGTTGAAGTTGGATTCGATAACATCAACAAACATTTCTTGGATTTGTCCTGGCACAGTAAGCTGCAATGTAACGCAATTCTCAATAAAATGTCACTTATAGCAATGTTACTTGGAAAGCTAGATGTTTCCATATTATCTTATTTCGTTTTGAAATTTTCAGTTAATAATGTTCCTTCCAAATTTTTGCATATATACGCTAAGCGACATACATTGTACTGTTTAGTGATGAAATTCCGCTGATGATTTATTTTCGATGCATTCGTTTTCACAGATTCTCAACAAAATATACCCAATAAAAATGGTATTTCACTTATACACGAATGATAGATGAACAATGTGAACCGCGAAAATGCACTCACGCTAATATGTTCCTTATAGGAAACCGCGTAATATTGATCATACGAATTTGAAGCATTATACCGTATGCATGTGATTCACTCACGTTAATGATAGCATTCGAAAATGATATCTTGAAATGTATGTGCTATTGAAGTGGATACATACTATAGAAACTTGATGATATGTCAAATTCAGACGTATAGCTTCATTCATTCTTGAGATTATTTCGTCAACCTGTTGAAAAACAATAAAATGGATTTTAACTGTAATATGCAGTTAATTAGGACTTACACAAGGTAAACATCAATTCTACCAGTTGGCCTTTGACTTCTTTGACATTCAAAATAAAGGAAAGGGCGTACAAGTTCCAAATTGATACCAATCTTTTGCTGCTTATGTCAGAATGCTGCATCATAATACCGCAGCTGGGGTAACTCTAATTGATTCTAAAATAACTCCAGCTATCAAAGATCCGATATTAAATAAAAAGTTGAAATACATACTCAATGTGTGTTTTTTTAAAGAATAAGTTAATTGTTTTTTTCTGTTTCTCAAAAAAAAAAAAAATAAAAAAAACAGGCAACCGTTCTGTATTACAAGTTTAGATATTAAAACATTATTATTATATCTTATTTCATTTAACAAATAAAAACGAAATATTGTTTCTCTGTCTTACAAGTTTTGGCATGTTGTGCATTCTGACGATATAGTTTTCAAAGTCTCCTCTGGTGTTTGTCTTCGCCTTCTCAACTGGAGTAAATAAGTGAATACCCTCTAAAAAGTTAAGAGGACTCAGCGCATATCTGAAAATAAAACATTAACAATGAGGACGTATATTTTGTGACGTCATTATTTTGTGAGTTAAAACGTCATAGTTTTAAGTGCAATCGGCGCTAATTATGATGAAATAATGTTTGTTTGTTTGTTTGATAAATTAACGTCCTATTAACAGCTATGGTCATGTAAGGATGGCCTCCCATGTATGTGGTGTGTTGCGTGTATGTTGTGTGAGGTGCGTGTTTTGGGAGACTGTGGTATATTCATGTTGTGTCTTCTTGTATAGTGGAACTGTTGCCCTTTTATAGAAATAATGATGTGGCAATTAATTCCTTCCCACAAAAACAGATAATTTTGTAATATGTAAAGACGGAATACTGTTGATAATAGTATCTTTGTTGACATACCTATTAATTGCAATTTAATCCCATTTTCTTCAAAGAAAAAAAACGTAGAAAACAAACAGGCTCATCCTATTGTGACGTGACGTTCCCCGCCCATTTTGACCCCTATGGCGACACCTTTTTTCCTCTTGTCAAACCCATCTTTTTATTTATACGTAATGTATTAACCATAATCATAAATCCTTTAATTAATACTTTTGGGTATTGAGTCTCATTATTGCCCCTGCTTCTTTGAAGACGATCTTCATAAAGCCACAAAGTTAATAATCAGGTATTCGATTAATCTGCTCTAATTGTGAAAATATCTCTGGTCTGTACAGCTGGCATCGATTACGTCATCACGATACGAATAAATGGTTAAGCACGTGACGACCGACCTTGATCGTTTCTGTGGTTTTTTTCCTGACAAGTGGGACTAAGTCTCGTACTATCTGAAACTTGATAACGTTTGTGCGGGACTATTGTTCCTATTGGTGATGAAATGACGTTAAGAGGTGAAATTAAAGATTTACGTTCCATTACCACTGGAGAAACCAATCCCGCACAAACTATATTGGCTATCACGTGGTACGTGAATAAGTCCCATTCCTTGACATATTGTCAAAAAAAAGACTTTTTTTTGGTGGAATAAAAGCCATATAATTCCATTTATTTAATTTTGCAGTACGTCTTTAACTATAGACGCTCATACAAATGAATTTATTTTATATGTTTTTAGCTGATATTTCTGATATTATTGTAATAATATGCTTGTTAGTGGACACCGAGTGGTCGGTAAATTGTGTATTTTTCGCATCGCTGAGGAAATCAGCGATTTTATTCTTTCAACACAAAAAAAGACATTTAGTGATTTTACTTGTAAGAAGAAATTAAAGTTCTAAAGTGAAGTAAGAAATTGGTGAAAATTCGTAATGAACCAATATAAGTCTTAAGAAAATGTTGCAGGAGCTACTTACGTGGCCCATTTATAACCACTCAGAAAAGTTGTTAGAGTATCATTGAAGATATCGTATTCCAGCTGTTTGGATTTACTGAGTGTGCTTTTATCTATTACAGATAGCATTGATGTAAACAGTTTAACTTCGTCCTGAAATAGATGAAGCAAAAAGATATCCCTTTGGATTAATGATGATGAAAGCAAATGAAGTGTAGTTGAAAATGTGCAACTTAGAACAACGTTTAGTAACTAATGATACCATCAAACTGATTATAAACCGAATAAAATTAAAAAAGAACTTACTTAACCAATAATTTTACACACTGACAAATTAACTTGCACACGGATTAATTATCTTGCACATTAATCAATTATCTTGCACATTGGTTAATTATCTTGTACATTGATCAATTATATTGCACATTGATTTATTATCTTGCACATTGATCAATTATCTTGCACATTGATCAATTATCTTGCACATTGGTTAATTATCTTGTACATTGATCAATTATATTGCACATTGATTTATTATCTTGCACATTGATCAATTATCTTGCACATTGATCAATTATCATGCACACTGATCAATTATCTTGCACACTGATCAATTGAACATTGAAATACAGTACTCCGACATATTGTATAGCGTCCGCGTAACGGCAGCGGAATGCAGTCAACCATGTGTCTTAGATGATGATTGTATAAAAACCAATTTAGCAATTGACCAATCGCCAGACAAGATGTATAGCAACATGCCTCGTTCTCTCAATGGCTCGTTTAAACATTCAGTTACGTAGCAAATATTACAATACAAAATGCAATGATAAGTACGGTACATGTACTCGAACAGTTTGATTGACAGCTTGCGATCAGTCAATTGAATATAGAAATAGAATACATAAAGATATACCCTTTTTCTCTCGATAACAGAAAGGTTCATCGACTGTGTGACGTCATTGTATTTATATTCGCCTTGGTACGTAGAATATTCTGGAGAGAACCTCATACGCATGTCCCAGAAATTACGAAGGATGAGATCAAACGTTTGGTCATCAGCTACAACAGGAATGATAAAATATCAACAACCGAAGAGGAAAAGACGCATAAAGTAACACTGGAACGTAGGTGTTGTAAGAGTTTAGAGAAAAGTAACAGAAAAGAAATATCCATACTATTAACAGCCGTGGCCGAGTGGTTAAGATGTCCCAACATATAACCACAAGCCATCCACCTCTGGGATGCGGGTTCGAATCCCATGTGGGACAGTTGCCAGGTACTGACCGCTGGTTTTTCTACGGGTACTCCGGCTTTCCTCCACCAACAAACCTGGCACGTCCTTACATGACCTTGGCTGTTAATAGGACGTTAAACTAAACAAACCAAAAAATTAACAGCCAGGGTTATTTAAGGATGTGCTGGGTTTGTTGGTTGAGGGAAATCGGATTACTCGGAGAAAAACCACTGATCAACGGTTATTGCATAGCAACTGATGTGCATGGGTTCGAATTCGCAATTCAAGGTGAAGGGCTTGTGGTAATATATCTGGACATCTTAATCACTCAGCCACCGCCGATCCAATATGGCAGAGTGGTGGGTTCAGAGAACAATCTTATTTAAATGCGTTTTAACTTTCGAATGGGGTTTCCGTTAGTGTGTGTAATATTTGAGGTAAATGGTGAAAATACATAGTTTTACCGACCATTCCCATGGTGATTGTTGCTTCCTGTAGATCTATAGGAACATATTTTAGTGGGATTGACAAGATAAGTTATTTCAAGTCATTAATTGTGACGTCGTTGACATCATCAGCGGCTTTGGAATGTTAACATTCCGCGGTCAACGTATTCTACATGTTATGTTATGCAAGAATTTGTTTCTTTGCATATCAGGAACAGATACAATTCTTTTTAATGACAATTAAAATATATAGCGACAGAATATCACTTTGAATCGAATGCGTAAGGGATGCTATATCACGCCGGCTGATACCAATTCGTGGAAGTTTGGAATATATTGCATACCAGTATAGGTAAAGTATGATATATGGTGCACAGAAATATAATTCATCGCGACAATCTTCGTTC
This sequence comes from Argopecten irradians irradians, assembly GCA_004382745.1. Classification (NCBI taxonomy): domain Eukaryota; kingdom Metazoa; phylum Mollusca; class Bivalvia; order Pectinida; family Pectinidae; genus Argopecten; species Argopecten irradians. Next base: position 1,487,147 of record SAYR01036960.1, on the reverse strand, counting down.
TTTATAAAGCTGATATTACTAAAAAGAAACATTTCCTGAGTTCATTTGATAGTAAGATCAATTCTATTCTATATTATTTACATCTAGATTAGAAAATAGAGAATCTTACATGAGTGACTATGTGATATGAAATTTATCAAACGAGTTCAGTAATTTGAAATGTCACGAGCCTTTAGGCGAGTCGCATATCAGATTATCTAACGAGTTTGATCAATTTCAAATCACATAGTCACGAGGGTAAGATTCTATTTATCATATAACTTTTATTTATAGAAATACAATTAAACTTTACTTTTCACCTTTGTGTAAAACAGTAGAAATCCGGCTCAGATGTGACGTTTTCGTCTACTGAGTCAATCATATAAGTTCATAAAAATCATAAAGATTATGACGTCAAAACTACCTGTGCCGTCACAATAGTGTTATTACACATGTGTCTTACGATATTTATGACACAGTCGTATGACATTGCTAGACTGGCCAGCTATGTGATAAAAATACATTATACACAGTCTTGGCATGTAATACACAATAATAAAATTTAGAGTACATCAATGACAATATACTACACAAGATGGAACAGCCATTTTGTCGCTGATAAGTTGACGTTACCATGCCAACAGTTATAACGTTTCAGATGACATTTATAGCCCTAAAGTATTTATTTAGATTGGTTAGTTTATATAGTAGAAATGGCAGTGAATGTAAATATCATTTAATATTTTTGCACATGTATTAGTTTTATATTACGTTATTTCAGAAATATAATGAAAATTGAAGTTCCAATTTATATAACGAACCTAATCTAATGAGCATGTCATGGTATATGTAACCCTACGTCATTAACAAGTCAGCAGTATAAAATACACAAACCTTCAGCGGTGATGATAGACACACACAAGGCATATATCAACAGCCACATCTGTGGAACAGAAGCAAAGTATGATTGTTATATCTGTCGTCTTTCGCATCAAGTATGTCATTTGTTTGTTAGTGCTAATTATATTCTAAACATGCTAAACTGATTGGTGTATAAGTTGTAACAACTTTCTTTCGCGGTTACTAAATGTCGTTATTATTTCTATCTCAAGACAAGATGAAGTGAAGATTAGCATTCGCAAATTAAAACAAAGCAATTTTTATATCAATAAGATGAGTTCGATACTAATTTGCAGAGATTTATGTTAACTTCTTTAATTGAATAGCAAAATTTGCGAATTTCTCGAAAGCAAATAAAACTCAAAAGAAAGGTGGCTTATAGTAATAAAACAGCGTTTTAAAACACAACAAAACACTAATAAACATTTTGAAAAGTGATCATATTATAGTGTTAAAGATATAGGATATAGTTGCATATTGAAAACACCATTAATTAATTTAGACAAGAAAACAAATGCAACACAAGGAGCTCTTATTCGGAAAAGAAGTATATAACACACATGTGCAAACCAAGGGAATCTTGAAAGTTATTTATAGTAACGACGCAGGCTTCATCAATATACATGTACATGTACCACAATGACTCAATCCTACCTTTGTAGAACGGATAATCATTCCTTTGAATCCCGTATTCAGTAAAATAGATTTTTATAATTGGTCTGTTTTGGCATCCATGGTGTTGTAGAACAGTACAACGAAGTATGAAACACTCGAGAATGCTTGTAATGTTGGTATGTAGAATCTCCAGTTATTGTTGTTGTTATGTATATACTGTTCTGGCTGACTCCTGCGCCCCTCCAATGTATGACGATAACCGTATGCCCCCGCCAGGAAAGCCTCCCTTCAGAACATACCAGCAACTTGAGTGTGTTTTACATTGACGTGCTCCGCAACACGGCATTTGATTATGCCTTACTAAAGAATTTCAAAACTAATGTAAACTTTTACTGGGTGTAGTTTGTTTACATCCCCCTACCTACCTGTCATAGAAAACTGTAACGACACTTTTATCATGCCATAATTATGTGTTATTTTTATGAATCTTTCTATTAAAGTCATCAGTATTTTTTTATTTATTTTTTTATGTTAAGGCATATTTTCAACCGAATATATATAAGAAGCAAATAAATGACTAGTAGGTATTGTTTGCTAAATATAGCTATTTCTTATGAAAAATTCAAGCAGTGTAAAACAAAAATATATAAGCACCAGTGTGGGATTTTTTCTCCATAAAATGTTATTTTTTGCATATCTAAACAGGAAATGTGAGACATTATTTTATGATGAATGGCCTGATACAATGAATACTTGTCTCTGAAAAAATAACAACTAATATTTGATTTGTAAACCTGTCAGTACATAAGTGCGTTATGCTATGCCCTAACTACAGAAGTAGAGTCACTATATTAATTTGTTCCTTTAGTAAAAGGCATACACGTACTTGTAAGTGTGGTTTCTTCCATCCATGTGGCACCCAGACCAAATCCGTCAGAAAGCGACATTATGCCACACATAATGTATCCCACATAATTAAAAAGGTACTTCACACAATTTCACATATGGGAAGTAGAATCGTTTTAACATATAAACCATCCTGATAGAACGGATATGACATAACTTAACACGCTCACTGTACATGTTACATTTGTATCCTTCATCGGTTATGGTAAATATGTGATATGAGAGTTGAAACAAATAATCGAATCCGGATATCCCATGTAGGCAGGATTTCTTTATTAGTTTGTGAGTTCAAGGTCCGGTCACAGGTGGCGATGATGTATTACATAGTGGCTAATGTTTGTTACTTATATACACTAATTTGTGTCAGGCCTGTTGTAGGCTATTGTCATCATATGACAATAAATCAACATACCAACATAACTGGTGCTATTTATATAATTCATTATGGCCAATGATTCAAAATTACCTTGGCCCGGATGTTCAAAGGATGATTAGCTTAATTATATGATTTAAATTTTCATTTGGCATTTGCTACAAAAATTTCAGCAAAATCAGCAAGCAGATAGAGAAAGACGTTTTTAAGAATCTTACAAAATATTGCAAAATCTGCATTACCAGAAATTGTTTTATCTTGATTCCAAATACGTCTTTAAACTGTTTTTAGCCTAATCATCTTTTGAACAAGTGGGCCAGGTCTCAGATCATTTTATGCTGCCTGCTATCCATACGTCCTACGATGTTATCATTAAAAAATATAATCTACACATTAAATACATCGGCTAATTTACTAGTTGTGTGTTATAAGTAAAAATAAATCATGAACGGACTTAAACTATTTGTTGTTAATTACTAGATAATTTGATAATTTGATGACCAGGAACTGATTGATGAATTACATTTTATGATATTTAAATTCGCATCTAAAATTCAGCCCGCAGTTCTACAACTCACTTAACATGTGAAAACGCATTAACTTTAAATTTCCCATAGGGAAGTAGAAGTTATTTAAATCTTAAATCTAAGAAATCGTCTTTAGTTCTTATGATGCTTTTAAGTGGAAAACTATATGTTCAGAAATTGCCTCAATTTAAGGAATATTTGTGAAACTCCGTCATGAGCTCTTCAAGTGTGGTCTTAAAACTTTTTTTAAACTCGAGATTTTGTGATGTCGAATTTGTAATACATTTATTGTAATATTGTAAACCTTTATTACGCTGTTTTCAAAGAAAGAACAGGTACTTGCTTGTATTTTAGTTAACTTAGTCCCTATAAGCTTATTTTGCGTGCGATGAAATTTTACATAGTTCACAGGAAATTAAAAGTCTATATGAAAACGTTTTATTTGGTCGAAGCAAAAGTAAAATGGCTCACATTCTCACGATTCTGTATAAATATTGTATATTCAAGTACAATTTGTTATTCTGTATTTGCGTATTACAGAGTTATCTGCCCTTGTGGGTAGGTATCGATTGTGACGTCATATATTTGCGAGCGTAATGTCATACTTTTCGGAGAAAACGACGTGAATTACGCTCACAAAATAATGACGTAACAATCAATACCTACCTGCAAGGGAGCTAACTCTGTAATATGCAAAGATGGAATATAGGATCTTAAATAAGTGATTATAAGTGAAATAAGAGATTTTATGAAGCAAGTCTTAGAAGTTTTAATTCCTGCGAGCCTTAGCGAGCAAAATTAAAAACATCGGGACGAGTTTCATAAAAATCCCATATGAAATGAACACAAATTCAAAATAGTTTTTATCACAAAATTACAAAAACCTACATTTTGAAGAATCTAAAGTCAAAATATATTGCGAAATTCCAGCGAGGCCGCCATTTTATCCCGCCGTCCCACATCATTTTATTGTTTCTGTATTGACTTCGCTTCATGCCATATTATACTAGTAACATATGCAAATATATTACACCGGTGAAATCATTGGATATGTGATACAAATAAAAAAATATTCATCTGAAAATATAAAAATATGGATTAATGTTTGAAGCATTAGCCTGTTAACAAAGAGGCATTAAAATCAATTTTAAAACAAAATGAAAAAATCGACATAGTTAAAAGTAAATATATGGCATAAATAAGATATTCAGATATAGGTTTAACAAGCATAAGTAATATTTATATCACGTATTACATATTTATAATAATAACCTGTAATAATCTCCTTTTGAATGTACACAAATATTATGACATAGGAAGTGTCAGTCTACATTCTTTATAACGATATACTGTACATTTGTTAAATTTGGTGGTTGGTTTATTTTCGCAATATATATTTACTGTTTCATTGAATACCAAATATTCAGAAATTCACTGACGAACCTAAGAACAATAGTTCAAGCAGTTATAGGAACCGGTGAACCTCGAAAGGTAACCTCCGTAAATATGTTCTGGTAATTAGAAAACGACGAAAATAATAATGATCTCGCTTTTTTCAGTATATACCACAGAAGATATTTAACAGTTTTACCGTAATTGTGTCGTTATTGTAACGTGAAATTGTAACCAAAGGTATGATCTTATCAGATCTCACAAATTCACATGCAAAAAAAAAAACAAAAAAAAAAACCATTAAAGATGCTCCACCGCCGACAGAGCATAAATGATATTCATCATTTGAACAATAATTGGTGTTTAATCGTGTGTGTAATAGTATAATTAACACAAAAGATAATATAAAATAATTTATTTTGCCGTTGGTGCATGCGCATTCAGTAGTTCATTCCATATAGGATATAGTGGTACGGAATTTTTTCGGGATGCAATTAATTATTTTTCATATTTTTAACTTGAAGTAAAATAAGATGCTCAAAATTTTCAATGGTGGTAATGGTGTAACGTAAGTAACTTTTGTAACTAAAGAAAAATACTAAATCGTCTGCTCCTAATTTTGATAGTAAAAAAATACCATTTGTCAGCGGTGGAGCATCTTTAATGACACAACACGATAGATTTTGTGAACAGTTTTGTCACAATATTTCACCATGTGACGCAATAGGACTTTGCATATCATAATCAAACTTTCTTATTCATTTACTACCACCTCAATGACATGTTAAACTATAATGTAAGTGTTAAGATACATATTTTAACTTATTTTTCATATATATATATATATCATCTTAGCAAAATTAGATTTGAGTTGTCCCCCTTTATCTATTTTGTATTATAAACACATCATGAATGTATATACAGTGTGCGTTTGTATACTAAGATGGAAAAGACTTACAAAGGCGTAGCTTGATGTCCGATCAATTAGATTTTAGAAAATCGTTAAAAAAACTAAAATTGAAAAGAACTGTCTATTTGCCAGTACTTATACATTTATATGTTAAAATAACGATAATAAATAATTGCATAAGTGGTATCTTTTCCAATGGAATTATACATTAAAACAGATTTCTCACACTTTACAAAAATATTACTCGGCATGCAAACGAAAAAAGAATCTTGCAAACAAAAATCATTTCGAAACTAAAACATTGATAAATGAAAATTAAATAAAGATCAGTTTTAACCAAAACACCCACCAAACTGTTGACACCTCCCATCTGAATGTACCTTAATTATTGCAAAGTGAGTGAAAAAATAAATCAAACAATACAGAATTCGACCTCTAATTTGGAAAATGGTGACAGAGCAAATCAACGAACAAATATAAATATATCAAATAATGCATAATATGTGTTAACAGTGGTTGGTCAGTATTTTGTCTACTGAAATGCATTCAGTTTTACTATGATATTCATGTAGTCCAGAGGTGTATTATACGACATTGATAGTAAACCCTTGGGTATAGAAGATGATGTTACAATCACATGTACATAAAGTGTTCGCATTTTGTCATACAGTCCCTGTTATACAATTTATTAGTTTCTTTTTTTAAACACCAAAAACATGCCAAAACAAAAACTGATTTCAATACTGTTCCTAGTTTCTTTTACTCATATTTTAAACAAATATTGATCGTAATATGACACAACAAATGAGCCCAAACACATGGATTATCTCCCTTTGCTTAATGGTTGTTGCTGAAGATGTAGGCAACGGAGCGGAGTTCCTGGTGTTTGTTATCCATTCGTCGACCGTCGTTTCCAGTACGCTCAGTGGCATAGGGCCATTCGTCAAGAGAACAGAATGGAAGTCTTTCAGGTTAAATAGCGAACCTAGCGGAACAATTTTTGATTTGAGTTTAAAATTGAAAAAAAAGAAAATGTCCATAAGCAAATTATACTGATTATAATTATTAGGATTCTTTGATTAGACGAGAGAGGCTTTTTATTAATATGTCAGATGATTATCAACGTCAGTGTTATTAACAGTAAAGAAAACATCGGTTATACATCTGTAAACTGTAAATTTCCACACATGATATTTATAGCATTGTGTTAAATATCTACCGAATGGAAACTAACTTTGAAGCTTTAACAACTTTAAATTTAAAGACATTAGACAAGAACTAAAATTTTGACCCCGTTTATCCAACACAGGTATATTTATTATAGTTCAAATTAAAATATAATAATTATAAAATGTTAAGATAATTTCATAATTATATTCTGAACTATTATTTTCACAATCTAACCTGCTTTAGCCATCAAGTCGGCATAGAGAATACGTGTGTAATAAGACCTTACGGATCCGCATTATCAATTTCAACACATTTTGGTCTGTGTAAAAAGATGTTTTTCTTGGTCTTATCGTTAGTCTTTATATTCCGTCTTTGCATATTACAGAGTTAGCCCCCTTGCGGGTAGGTATCGATTGTTACGTCATTATTTTATGAGCACAATTCACGTCGTTTTCTCTGAAAAGTATGACGTTATGCTCGCATACACATGACGTCATAATCAATACCTACCCGCAAGGGCAGATAACTCTTAATATGCAAATCCGGAATAGGCACGTTTGAATTAGGTGTAACCGGATTAGGATGAATAACTGTTTTTATTATTACATACCCAGTTCCTTTTCCGCCTTAGACCTCAGCTCTCTGATACGTATTTCTCCCACTTTGTACCCACATGCTTGTCCCGGCCAAGTAATGTACCGATTGACCTCGATAGTGACCGCTTCACGGGAGTAAGCAGTGTAGTTCAGCATGTACTCTATAGCCGTTTGTTGTTCCCAACTACAAAATCATCAAAACAGTATTTAAAACAATTTGAAAAGGTGAGATACGAGTTCGATCCATATGAACAACAGATTAATTGAATATGATGTAGATTTTTATAATGAATTAGTTGTGATTAATCGATATGAATGTTATGAAACATTTCAGAGAAAATAAACAGATATCTTGTTATTTACGCTAGTTAAAATTTTAGCGATTTCAACGTTTAATAAGAAAATTCAATAGAGGGTTGCAATGTTCGCTATTTGGCTTTCAAGATAAATATTAATCAGGTTAATAATTTGCGGGTCGATTTTTTACCATCATAGCAATACCCCGCAAAACAGTGTTAATAGCATCCCTTCTATATGGTATGCTTTTGTATATGGGGTAGGCGTATTAAAATGCCTTCGTTCAAGTTTGAAGGAGTTTACCGAAAATTATAAACGTAAAATTATATGTAAACTATTTTTTTTTCTTGACAAATGATTTGTTATTTTTAGGGGGTTTGCACATCATAGATACATTTAATAAATTTGTTTCTATTCATCATTCAGGATAAACATGGTGATGAGACATTGTGGCTCCAATAAGATAGTTGTTTACCTCTAAGGACTTACTTATAATAATGTAGTCCGGTATCTACTACCAGCCGACAAGCGCGTAACATTTCAGCACTATATCGCCCCATCCTGTCAAGGAATTGTTTAGTTATGTAATGAATACAAGCCATGTTTATGTAGCAGAATTTATCCCCATTATTGAGTATGAAACCGAATTACATAATCAAAGAACGCTTTGCTTATTTTCTGGTAAGATACAATTAGCATGATTTTTTAGAAAACAAGACCCGAAATATATTGTTATGCCAAGTGAAAAAACCGGAATTATTGAAATCTTAACAGCCTGTAATCAATTATCAAGCAGAGTGCAGATAAAGTAACATTTTATCTTATAAAATAATAAAAAAAAAAAAATAAAAAAAAAATACCGAAAAAGAATGATTTCCCAATGAACTTCTTCAACATACAACATATTATAGAATTTAAACAAAAATTATAAACTAATTTTATATATCAAATTATTGTTAACGTGTATGACTTACAGCTCAAAGTCGTCTTTATACAGACCCATCTCTTCACCGAGGTATTCAGCATACAAAGCCCATCCCTGTTTTAACAAGAAAATATTTATATTGTATCCAATTACAGTCAAACATGTCTTAACGATCACCTCTGTATAAAACCCACCTCTTTTTTTCACAATCAACCTGTGTATAAAGATCACTTGGCTATAAAGATTAATAGATGTCACAAATGTCTGTCATGTAGACAGGGATATCTCAACATGAATGAAAGATTTTGTCTTGACCGTAAAAATCTATCACAAGATATATTCTTGTCACATGACAGACCCATGTTTGACAATTTTTTGTCCATTCTTTAACAATAAATGTTGAAAATGAAAATCCAGTTCTTAGAAAAAAAAATCATTGACGTCGTCGTATGGAAATCGCAATAAGAATGGTTGCCGCATGTATTGATGACGTCATTTAGCTGAATAGTGCAACTCAATAGATATAGTTTTTAGATTAATACAGATAAATAGATAGAGATACGACTCAGGAGCCACGCTTAGTAGATATATTTGTTGTACTAGCTGATAGGTATACCTCGGTTATGTTCTTTGATTCAGCTTTACCATGACATCTGTCCACGAACCACTTAATTTGTGATTAATAATCCATTTAATTCAAAACCAATCTTCAAAATAACTGGAGTAAAATAAACTTGAATTTCAAAACTACAAAAAAATAAACAGCACAACTTTGAAAGTTGTAATATCAGCAACACGAATGATAAACAATGTACCCAGAGAAGTAACTATATATTGGAACTTGGTAGAACTATCTCCATGTGATGACTAATATAACCATTTCTTATAGATTATGTGACAACAAAAGTACAATGCGAGTGATAATTCATGAAAGCCCAATCCGAGGCTTCCCATTCATGAGTTACCCTTAGGGTTGTGATTTCGATGTCACACCCTCATAGGTAGGGAATGATTCTTTTCTCCTGTATACCAAAGAAAAAATGCGAGATAATAGCCATATAAAAGATAAGTTATATCGCGACAATGCACTCAACGTCTACGACGCATGAATACATGACGTCATGTAATTGTTTACCGTCATCTGTCATATCCTAAGGGTTGACAAAGAAATCTCTTACATCTTAAACCGGGGACAAATCAGTGAATAGTGGGAAGATATACTATCTCAAATGATAGTGTAATTATGTAAACTTATTACGATATCTTACCTCGACATACGCTGTATAAAATGGGAAATAGAACGGAGGTTCGTAAAAAGAAAGTTCGGGTTGGCTTCGGAAGTCAGGCAGGTTGGCTCGGAGGCCAACGATGTGCTGCAAAGATAAAAAGGAAATAATACGAATAACTCATCAAATAGATGAATATTGTATTTTCTAATAGAAAGTGTTGGTAATCGAAAATAATATCCTCAATTCAGATCATCTGTTTGTTTCATCGATGATTATTAATGTGCTTTCAGTATGGCTTTCACAGCTAAATTTCTAGATTTCTGGTCCAAATTATAGACAGTATATATCATAGTTTCAAAGGGTTAAACTTCAATATATTTTTTAAACTCCAAATTAGACAAAATTTTTCCTATAAAATTCCCTAAAATAATACTTAAACATAGCGATAAAGCTTGATATGAGTTATAAGCATAAAATACTAAATGTAAGCTAATTTCTTAGCTAGTATATGTCCTCCAGTATAACTAGGCGAACATTTTGACGTGTTATTTCTTTTCAAATTTTGAACAATAAAGGTAAGGGAATAATTCAAAGGCGTAGGCAAATATGAATGGTGACTTTACCGCAATATATGCCTAACGACGTAACTTTATACATGTAATAAATATCATATGTGTAAATATGCGCAAAAATTCTGCTTCATGATTTGACAGTATGTACTCATTTCATTGAAGTGTACATTAAATATCATTATTTTTGGCAATGCGGCCAAAAAATATTTAAGGGTCTTACTGATTTCTTGTAAAATAAAATTGAATGCATTGTCATTAGGTTGTTGATTTAAACACTTTTCTTTTTTTGTGCGTATATAAATCATGGCACAAATAATATTAAGCAAGAACGAATATATACCTACCGAATACATTTAAAGCTCAAAATTATGACAAAAATGTGTCAACGAATATGTGTATGTTACACAGTATCTATTGCAGTACCTGGAGATGATGACCGGGGCTGGCCTCATGTAAAGCCAGGCTCATGAATTCATATACAGGACTGAAATACAACGATGAAAAATACTGTGATTATTTTCTTAATATGCTTACTAAAAGAGATGACAAATCATTGTATCTACATATTCCCGAATAGCCGACAATCATCGTTAAAATAATGAGTCAGAATTGTAATAATTTTTCTTTGTGTATGTTGTTTTCTGTGTTATTTAATTTTCTTCACGATTATGCTCGAATTGGTGCTATCTGTTATTAAACTTTTATCTTTTAAGACACCTTGACGTTGGAATTATCTTTTTTTGTTTTTTGTTTGTTTGTATTTTTAAAGGTAACAAAACACGACACTGGATGTATTAATTATCTTACTTCTCTCTTGGTCTAAATACATTAACGTAAAACACTCCCGGGCTGTCCTCTGTAGCAGAACCATATCCCCCTCCAGGGCCGTCGTTAAACATTTTCCGTACCCTGTCGACACAAAAGTAAAATACGTATTCTGTACCCTGCCGACATAAAATAAGATACTATTACGTATTCTGTACCCTGTCGACATGAAAGTAAAATACAGTGTACGTATTTGCACCCTGTCGACATATATCATTTTTCTGTACTGACATTATCAAAAACATGTTTGTGCAGTGCCGCCATAATAGCAATCTCTTCCTATTCATTTTACCAGCATAATATTCTCTCCTCTGTATAGAGACTATGGACATATGGAAACAGCGGTTTTAGTTTCATGATGAAAAAACTACTTGATGTGCAGTTATGTTCATTATCATTATTAATCTATTCATTGAATTTTCTTATTATGCTAAGTGCAAACTTTGTACATTGAGTAGTGGGAAACAATACTCAAAATTTGGTCTTAAGGCCTATGTGTCATACTTCAATGTTAGAATGAACATCAAAAACGTATTGTGAATGGAATTTTTCTCGATCGATCGAAGTCTAACTTACACTATCGGTATATCTGGAATGTCTTTGAAATATTCCGGAAGCTTTGGATCGATCCGCTCGTGGATAATGTTTTCATATTCCTGGATAATCCGGTCCTATAAAAACCACCAAAACAGAAATTTGTTTACACATCGTTTGTAATACAAATGATCAACAAAAATGTGACATTAAAAGAATTAATAATGATATAATAAAATTGATGGTATATACAATCAATGCGATTATAAAAACAACTGTATACAGATATACAGGTATATGTAAAGTAGTGGAGATGTTCGCACACCAAGAGAAAAGAACCAGATGTCCCAAGAGTGATAACGTTATCTCCGTCATTGGTATACTATAAGTCTATTTTCATATGTGGATATAAAGGATATGGAGATTTTCTACTCGAGGGCCACCCGGTGTAGTTAATCTCAAGGTTTGCCGAGGATTTCACATACTTTAGCAATCCATATTCTCATAGCCTCGTGATACATGTCGATCATAACTCATCGATTTATTGCAATTAATCCCGCATGTTTAGAAACCTACAGTAATAAATTATATAAAAAATATGCATCTCAATACTCCACACAAGTACACGATAATTAGGTTAATGTATTACTGAAAATCCCATTGATTGCCTCTATTGGAGTCAAAGCAGTCAAGCGTCAAAAATGGCATTTGAATTTCAGCAAGAAAGCAACCTGTCTGTTGACGTAGTGACGTCACGAGATTGTGTTGTATCGTATAGGAAGACATATAACACAGTGTTAGACGATACCATTGCATAAGATAAGTCAGATAATTATTTCGGGAGGAAGATCTCAAATGACACCCGAAGAGTGTTAACTTTGTTTTTGTTTAAATTTTGTTTGGATAGCATCATAAATTAAAATATGTTAATTGATACAAGTGTGTCAAAAGTTTCTATGAATATCAACGTATACAGATCACGAATTGATATTTACCGCATCGTCGTAAACAAATCGTGAGTCGTTGTTTAAGGAAGCAAAAAACTCCTTCACAGTCCCGTCAAACTGTTGTCTTTGCATCACCTTCCAATGTAAAAAGGGAGTTATCATAGAAACCAGATTTACAATCATTCTTTCACATAGGAAATGTCTCAGATTAAATTTCCCCAAAAAGGATTTCCTTAAAATAACATTGTTTCTTAGCTTCTTTATAAATGCTTTCAACTGGGAAATCTTCCTTTACTTAATTTATGCAACATTTGAACGCTGTTAATCAGGGCATGGGATTTAAATCACTTTCGTAACACTGGATCAATGATAAACAAGTTATGTAAATGATGAAGATGATACAAAGTTGATAACATAAAATTGATATCAATCAATCTGCTTTTGAACATTAAATGACTTGATTTATATAAATATTTTCTGATGACAATTATACGACAAAACAGAAAAAGTGGAAACGCCGTAGCAGATAAACCTACATTTAACATGTTTTTGTAGATCCTCTCCACTTCTTGCAGACCCAGATTGTGAACTTCCTCAGGCGACATGTCCGCTGACAGATGCCACTTAAGACAAGCCTTATAGAATTCCTCACCATTGTCTAGAGTGTTTACCCCTGTATTGGGTCTGGTGTTATTCATGTAATTCTGATGAAAGCAGAAAATTAGAAATTAAATTTTATTTAATAGCAACAGACGAGAATAAAAGCTAAACAGAAATATCAACCTAATCATATATAACATATCCATCATGGAAGACGTATTTAGACTCTTCTAGTATATTATAGACTAGACTAGTCCATTTCAAGGGCGAATGAGTTAATTCAAAACCTCATAAACCTCACCTAGAGAAATTGCGAGCTTAAAAAACTTTGTGAAGATTACCACATTTTATGCTAAAATAATATTCTTCTATAATTTTAACATGTTAATGCATATTTATGCAATTTATATTTGAATTTAAGTACAGTAATACGTTAACTAACGTTTTCAATATAGTCTTTCAAATCGCTGTATGCTTGAATGAGCCCCTGAACAGCTGTCGCTCCCCTCGTTCGTAAATCCTGTCTGTAATTAGTCAAGCAAATACTGATGTTATGAGGGAGGAAACTATCGGGGAAAAAAATCTACAAGATACGTGGATACAATGTTTTTGAATTTGATACCCGATCCCAACAACCGAAATAAGAGCCTCTTCAAATTGTGCCTTTCCCGTTCTCAATATTTTGCTGTACCTTTGACTGTATTACAACGCCAATTCTTGAAAACGTCAGTTAAAAGCACAGCAACATATTACATATTACTTACATCCCTGACGAAAATTTATCTTGAATAATTAATATGATTTAGATAATAACATTATAAATGTTCTAGTTTCGGCGCAATTTTTATCGCAAATGCAATCTTTAACTTTATATAAACGAAATACAGAAAATACAATTAGTGCACTTATGTTTACGCGCAGCATTTCTAGTGGGGAAAGCGTTAAAATCAAATCACCACGAAGATATGTACTTTTAAAGTAATAAGGTGGTTGTTTGAATGAATGGCTTCAATCAGACATACTTATCTGCTTCAATAATGTATTCTGTAGAGTTCAACGCCCCTTTGAAAGGGTTGTAGAAATGCGAGTCATCTGTGTTATTGACAAGCATCTGTGCAATTTGTGCTCGGACAGGCTCCTACAAAACATTCAAGTTTGAGTTAGAGTGGTACGAGAACAGAGTCAAAAACATTATTTTCTAATTGAACTTTGTCTTTTGTAAAGAACATGAAATGTTTTTCATTCAAGTTCTCATGTTTTCTATCGAACCGCTATTATGAAGACAACGAATTGTGATTTAGACATTTATGTCATAACAATTTTTATTTTAACACCTAACCAAAATTGTGCAGTATCTGCCGATAAAATGATAATGGTAGAAAATTCCTACAAAAATTCCAGTAATATTTGTTATATAGTGTGTTCTATCTAAAACATATCGTTTCCATCAATAACATTAAGCCTACGACTGACAATAGCCTTATATTCAGGATATTAAAAATACTGTTTTATCATAACAATAATATAAATTGTTTATCGTGTATGCATGACCTAACCTGCTGTTACCAAGCAATTAATTGAAATACCGTGCATTTTGTTTTATTATCATCTGTAAATAATTTTAATTCATTAATATGCCGATACAATAGTTTTTTCATAACAGAAACATCATCATTTTGGTATACATACAATGGAATGTCTGTGTAGTGTTCTGTTCATAGTAATCGATAGCGCCATGGAATCAATTACTTGTTGGATCTACAACAAAACAGAAAAAAAAATAACCAAAGATCATTTGATACACATTTTCAGTACTATAATAAATTTGGAAATGCAGAAAATTAGTGAAAAAAATTAAAGCGCAACTAGTTTTCCGTTAATAGGAGAAATAGAGGTACATGTATGCCCTTTAAATCGCTACTTCTCATAGAGTACAGTATTCCAACTTTACAAATTACAGAGTTATCTGCACTTGCGGGTAGGTATTGATTGTGACGTCATGTGTTTGCGAGCGTAACGTCATACGTTTCGGTGAAAACGACGTGAATTGCGCTAATAAAATAATGACGTAACAATCGATACCTACCCGCAAGGGAGCTAACTATGTAATATGCAAAGACGGATTGAATGTAAAGGCATTTGACCAGAAATATCCTTGTAAACCCTTGTGCTATGACATCCCTTGCATAAGAAGGGGATAGACTCAATAGATATTGGATGACGGGGAACAGAGTTTGTATAAACCTTGACTCTGATCCTCCTCGGGCAGGAGAGGAGGTGTCCAATAGGAAATGTAAAAAAAGAAATGAACAAGTTTTATGAAAATTGCTTGGCATAATAAAACAGGTGAGCGATACCGGCCCTTTGGGCCGTTTGTTCCATGTTAAAGAGTTATTTCCCCTTGCGAATAGGTATCCATTGTGGTTTTATTATTTTAAGAGCAAAAATCACTTTGCTACTTCTCTTTATTGATAAGGTGTCACGTTCGTAAACATATGGCATCACAAGCAGCATCTATTGCAGACGTCTCTGTAATATGTAAATAGACTTTATCTGTCTTACGTAATATGTATTTTATGTGAATTTCGCTTACATTTTACGTTGTGGTGTATGAATCACTTCCTATAGAGTTTATGAAGATGAATTTTATCTGATTCATCTTACATGTAAAAACTTGCAGCAAATGCAATTATGCAGGTGTTAAAAGCATGTTATGTTAGTGAACACTAGACTTTTAAACTTGATAACAGAAACTGCGTATGCTATTATTATGTTTGTAGATAAGGTATAATAGAGTCGGGTATGGGTTTGTCAAGTGAACATGAATATATTAACCCGAATGTTAGGTAAGTCAACACGAAGTTCCGAATGTTGAATAGCCGAAATCTTAAACTCCGTCTGATATCTCGGTTTACTTCCTCAATACATAAAATGATGGAATTTGAACTGCTTGGAAGCAATTTCATCGCGCCGTCATCCTAAAATCGTCATTACATGTATTTGTCAAAATTGATGACGTCAACAGCAATGTACGTCGCGGTAATGTCGCATGTATTGATGACGTCACGCAACCATCTAGCGCGTGTGTCCTGCCTTACACGTGCTATGTAAGACAGTTTTCTTTTCCCTAGCAAAAACATACATTATCAGCACTGTTAATCTTTATATTTAACGATAATATTTTCTTTGTTTGTTTATTTTTACATTTTGTTTACTTCTTACATTTATTTATTATTGATATTTCGGTCTTTGTTGATACTATAAATCAACTTTATTTAGCATGCGACTTACTTTCGCGATTTTCACGATCTAATAAAATTTGCGATATTTAATCTTCGCGGATTGATATTTTCATCATTTACCTGAAAATATAAATCTTCGCGAACTGGTTTTGATATCAAAATCGCTAGATTTGGTCGCCACAAATGAAAGTTGGTTTAGAATATCACAGTAAGCATTTCTATAAACATACTGTTGACTTATTCAATATATTTTAAGTTGTATCTACCTACCAAGTTTGGCATTCCTTTAAGTCGTGCTATATAATTCTCAAAGTCTCCCCGAGTGTTAGTCGATGCCATTACAGCCGGGTAATATAACTGAATCCCTCCTAGGAAGTTCACTGGGTTAATAGAAGTATATCTGAATAGAAATAAAATACAAATGTAAAACAAAAAGCATTGGTATTCCATCTTTACATATAACAAAGTTAGCTCCCATGCAGGTAGGTATCGATTGTGACGTCATATATTTGTAAGCAAAAGCTACGTATTTTTTTTATTTTTTTATTTTTTTTTTGATATGATATTCCACTCATAAAACACGACGTAACAATCTATATCTGCCCGTAGATTAATATTCGTAATACAGAATAATGTTATCGAAACAGGTATCAAAAGGCCAAAATCCATATTAATTACCTTAAATGTACATATTTTTGCGCAATATTTTTTAGTACAAATACAATCTAAAACAGGGTAACGCAGTGATAAATTCATGCAATCGTTATTTTATAGTTATACAAAAGATACGCAGGAAATCCAATTAGCACAACCATGCTTTAATGAGGCATTTCTCGCGCGAAATGTACTAAAATGAAATAACCACTAAAATAATGTATTTTTACCATCATTCAGATTGAAGTGTATAATATGTATTTAAAATGTATTCTAATATTTATTAACAATTATATAATATACTCGATGATCAGCTTTTAACGTTCGTGGTATAGAGATGGGGGTCACCCGTTTACCTGCGTATCGATGTACATTGTATCTTACCTTGCGTCCATTCCTAATACATGTCATGTAGCTTCAGTTCCAGTTCAGTATTGATTTTTGCGATGTACTAATTATTTGACAGTGACGATTTCACGGTTGTATTGACAAATTATCTTTGGTAAAATGAATGTGTTATTCTATATCATTTTTGGAAATTGATCTCTTGTTCCATTATACGACATACCTTAAGGTGAATAGTTGTTCAAAGAAAATCAGTCTGAGGGCATTCATTGGCATTCCAAACCCCCTTACATATCAAAACGTACGCTACTTACATTGTCCAGTTTCCAATTGAAATAATGGAAAAGCCCGTTTTAAATTTAGCACAGTTTAAGTTTTATATGATAAAATTTTATTTCCTCACATGCAGAGCGATTTTGACGAGAAATTTTTTTATATAAAAAATTGTACTGGATACATCCGCACCATTTTTACCGACTTTAGCTTTCCTTTTCCCGGCTATTCACTTTAATAACTACTAATATAACTTTTAGTGTCTTGTTAGCCAATAAGTAATGGCTAATGCATACAACAGTTGCCAATTGATTTTTTTTCATAAGAAATTATACTGGATATATCCACATCATTTTTACCGACTTAAGCCTTCCTTTGCCCGATTATTCACTTAACATGAAATTTTGTTGGAAGCATTTTGCGTGTTTTAAAGAAAAAAAAACTATATCTATGAAATGAGCAGCTTATTAATTAACAGTCTTGATAAACAGTGTTTATTTATACGATTTTGTTAACATGAACATTTACGCAAGAGATGAATTTTATAATGTTTGAAATAATGTTGCAAAATGTTTATACATGTTATCAAATTCATTACGAAAATAACAACGCGAAACAAATACGTGTTAACGCATAACAATTACGAAATGCAACACTCTCGATTATATCCATTTTACTAGTGTAACAGTACTTCTAAAGCATCATCAAAAGATCAATTCATCCTTAACCGTAGATGAACCTACAATAATTATCCATGCATAAGAGACGTACAGTGGTGTAGCAATGTGTGTTGCTACATGTCACTTTCGTATGTGCATATATAAACTCATATTCACAAAAGTAGCTAATTTTACCGAATGTAGACAAATACCCTGAAGGACATTATATATGTATAGGTTTACTTATATCGTAGTAAAGTTTGTTCACATCAGTTTCGAGAGCATGCTTCATATTATGTGCAATATGAAGAACTAATATAAATTTATAAACCATTTACAATACCTGAATTATAAAACCATAAATCGCACTTAAGGAGGAGGCGACACCTTTCAGGTAAGCGTTAAAGTATTTGTCTAAGACCGTGAGAAATAGTATAAAGATGATCCACCTCGCTGACGAATAGTATTTGTTTTCTATATCCAACACATGACGAATAAGTATTTTCTTCAGTTACAAAAGTTACTTAATTTACATCATCACTGAAAAGTTTGAGCTTCTTGTTTTACTTCAAGATAAATATAGATTATTGAAAATAATTAATTGCATCCGAAACCATGCCCTATATGGAATGAAGTACTGATTACATATCACCAAAGGTAAAATATATTGTTTTGTATGTATTTTTGTGTTAATCAGACACATATATTCAGTATATTATTCACTATTAGTTATTGTTCAAATAATGATCACCGTGTATACTCTGTGGGTGGTGTTAAAATCAGAAGTATTATAAACCAACTTATATAAATTAACCGCTATGCAATAATTTCTCAAAGCAATAAACACGTATGTTCCTCAGTTAGACAAAGTATACACAATAATACCCGATGTGAAGATGAACCTATCGAAACAAAATATTACAATATTAATTATCCTTGGTCTCACTTATAGTGTCCACTGGTGCCCTGTATATAAGATGTATGGGTCGTCTTACTTACATTGCCCACTGATGCCCTGTATATAAGATGTGTGGGTCGTCTTACAGTGCCCACTGGTGCCTCTGTATATAATATGTATGGGTCGTCTTACTTACAGTGCCCATTGATGCCCCTGTATATAAGATGTATGGGTCGTCTTAGTTACAGTGCCCACTGATGTCCCTCTATATAAGATGTATGGGTCGTCTTACTGACAGTGCCCACTGGTTCCCCAGTATATAAGATTTATGGGTCGTCTTACTATCACTGCCACTGATGCCCTCTATATAAGATGTATGGGCCGTTTTACTTACAGTGCCCACTGATGCCCCAGTATATAAGATGTATGGGTCGTCTTACTTACAGTGCCCACTGGTGCCCGTCTATATAAGTGGTTAACGTGTCAGACAGGATGTCGTAATCAGCCTTTTGTTTAGCAGTGAAGCCTTCTGTAGATACTGCTTCCAATCTAGTGTTAAATGCTTCGATGTCGCCCTGAAAGAAATGTAATGCCATAATGAATAGTTTGTTAATTTCATTATAACAGGTAATTTGCGCCGGTGATTTATGTTTTTCGTTTTTTTTAAAATAAATTAGATGAGTAACAAATAAATTTAGCGATTTTCAAAATCGTAAACTGGCTTCAGTGTAATAATTATATGATTCGCGGGTCAATTCCTTGAGAACATACGTCCCTTGAAATCGCAAAAAATGTTATAGTCCAATCTCACTGAAACATACTACCAAAGACAATGATCAGCACACCCCACCCGACCACATTAAGCGTCCCTAATGCATGATAAATAACGGAGAAACAATTCAATAGAAATATTAACACTATATCAAGTTAAAGAACGTCGGAGAACAAATAATAAAATGACAATTACAAATGACAAATGCAGATAAATTCAATTTTGCAAATACTTTGATAAATCAATGATACCTTTCTTTTGTCGAAAATCGATGTATTGTAAGATCGCAGTCTATCGTTATAGTCGTAGTAACTTAGGTATGTGGAGTACGTCGGGGAGTCTTCCATCCTCCACATCCAGAACTCCTTCTCCAAATTGGTGACGGTGCTGTACTGACCTGAAAAAGCAAATAACAAAACAATGTTTCACCAAGGTGTACAAACATAAAATATAATCAGTTATCAAATCTAAGCGCTTTTTACAGCAGATATTTTGAACTCAATATGATAGCACACATCGTTTAGATGTATTCTAAAGCGCTGACGAATGGTAATTTTCTCTATTAAAAACAGGAGCAAGCGAATAAGTATTTGTCTTCAGTTAGTTACTTAATTACACGTAATTACTATTATTGAAAAGTTTGAGTTTGTACCAAAATCAAGATATATTATTTTATATGTATTTTTGTGTTAATTTAACACATGTATTTCTCTATCAGACATGAGTTATCATTCAAATGATGGATATCGTTTCTGTTCTGTCGGCGGTGGGTGATCTATTAATATATCAATTTTGTTTTATTGCGAATTACAATCATTTAGTTGAAACAAAACCATATAGACCGTATCAAGGTGTCTAAAGATTTCACATCGACGCAGCATCAGGTCGTTAATGCGTGTCTCACATATATACATGTACAGTTGGCCGTGTAGGATACGGCAAACATTACACAAAGTCAACTAAAAACTTAAAAGTTAAATGCCCAAGCATAGAAGTTAGCATGACGCGTTATGGGTACCGACCAAAAAAATCCTGATACAGTCTTGGGTCTCAGACAATTTAAAGTTTAGACTTCGCACTTTACATAGAGATCGAATACGCCTCTATTTCCATTGCTAACGGTAAATGGACCTGTGATTCATAGGTATTTTTCCTCAGCTAACTACGTTCATTATTTAAAAAAAAGTTATTTCTGTATTTTGTTTTAAGTGTAAACTTAGCCAATCAGAAATGACGTAACTTTTTGTAACGCGATCTATGATTGGCTAATTGTCTAAACTTTAGGAAGTTTGGGCCTTGGGCCCAGGGCCGGCGCCATAAAACTTATATAAAACTATATTTAAATATTTAAGTTTATAAATATTTCTGATGATCAGGTGTTCGATGTTTAAATATAATCTTTGCAAACATTGTATATATTTTCATATTGCTTTTCACAAGTTTTTCTTTTTTCGAAAATTGTACATTTAAAAACGAAAGTACATTTAATTTTATTTATTAATTTTTCAAAACACTACTTCCAGATGGTCACAAAATCTGCAAATTACTACTCTTTTCTTACATGTTGCACTTATTCTCCTATATGTAGCTGTTAACGGGTGTTATGGACTGGAATGTAAGGCTATTTATAAAGTGGCAAATAAACACCCAGCGTCTTCACCATTCATACGCATAAAGCTTAATTTACATAATTAATATTCGTTAGTGTTGTAATTTCATATGATAAACAGAATAAAACATGGTACAAATATCTCTGATAGATTTGTTGATAACTGTACCTGTCACAGCTGTCGCCAAGGTAACGAAGCCAAACAACACCGTGTAGGACAGCATCTAAAACATGGAGAGTGTTCAGTTACATCTCGTTACGATATTGTACAAGCAATTTGATACCACCTGCTCAAATCTATCATTTTTTTAAAGATAGTAGCCGTCAGTGGAAAAACACAACCTTTTGTCATTATCTTTATAAAGATATACGATGGTTTGACTAATCAGTAGAATGGTCAACAGTCTCTAGAATTAAAAAAAAAACATCACTACACTATTGCTTGATAATTTTAAGCCATTTCTGTTTCGCCTCCTCAAGTTTCAAACTAGAAAGAGATAATTTAATATTAAAATTCTGCTGAGAAATCCTATCAATATAACTTAGAATCTAGTTGCTAGTCTAGTAAGCCAGTCAAACATTAATAAAGAAATGTGTATTTGTCAGTCCAACTCGATGTGATGCATATTTATTAATAATCGAGATTCATGTGTTTTCATAATAATGCCAAAAAACAAAATAAGGAAAGAACTGTACCAATACAGCGACAATTTATTTGTTTAAAACAAATCATGATGATTAATAAAAAAAAACACGTTAAATGTTAAATGATAATTTTAATTTTAACTGAATCCATACTTTAACTAATTACTGCACAATATACAGTAAAACACAGTTACAAAACATTAAAGTGAACAGTCGGGCAAGGATGGCTACAGTCGGTAAAAACGGTGTAAATGTATCCAGTATAATTTCTTATGAAATGGAAAAATAAAATCTCTCGTCAAAATCTGTCTGCGTACGAAGAAATTAATTTAAAGTGTGGAAATTCTAAAACGTCCTCCCGGCTCACTATGTCCGTGGTTACATTTCCACGCAGCCTCGCTTTCAATGCTTTCAACTTTTCTTTTACCTAATGGTCAGAACTGGGAAACTAAGCAGAACTTGACCATCGTATTAATATGCGAGAACTTTTGGAAGGCCAATGAACGAATTTAGACTGGTTTTCTTTGCCCGACTATTCACTTTAATGGAGACTGAAAATTACGACTGTATATCCATGAATTCGTTGTTAGCGTGTTCCATATAACGTGTTGACTGTAAATAAGATATCCCTGAAGGGTAACAATTACATTGACTAATAGATAAAATGAATATTTACCAAATGGTAATACAACAATACAAACAATAAACAATATCTAGCAATATGGTGCTGTCAAGGTATGCTAGTTTTTCATTATGAATGTGTTTACTACATAAGAAAATTGAAATCTAACTGGTGTTTAACCGGTATATTTAACACTTGGCAAACTAGCTGTCAATAGTGGTATGGAATGTTTTACAATAAAGTATGAACAAATTAGGAGATAATTAAAAATTGATGTTCATTTGAAATATGGTAACATCCTTTTTTATCAACAAAGACGCAAATAGGATCA
The DNA here is from genome assembly GCA_004382745.1 of Argopecten irradians irradians. Taxonomy (NCBI): domain Eukaryota; kingdom Metazoa; phylum Mollusca; class Bivalvia; order Pectinida; family Pectinidae; genus Argopecten; species Argopecten irradians. The sequence continues at coordinate 1,463,800 of SAYR01036960.1, read as the reverse complement.
CTTATTTATTGTTGTCATCTGTTGTTTCAATTAAGATAATCTGTCCGAACGCCATTAGCTTATGATACGAATGTGTCTTCAAAAATAATGGAAATTAAGTAGTTTGCGACGCGATTTAGATTTTTTAAATGTACGCTATAGAATCTAAATAACGTCCTCATGTATGCGTTCGTATTTGTCAAATTTATTAGCGTTTTCATCAAACCTGTTCTTCATGCATGTGTTCGTATTTGTCAAATTGATACATATCTATTTGGTAGTGAAATCAGTCATAAAAAATGTCAATCTCTGATGTGTTTTTTCAAACATATTTCTGAAATTTCTGAACGTTTACTAAAGATGAAGTATTTAAATCATGAACATGAATTGTATTTAGCAAACTTGATCATTAAATGTAAGTAGCATCATTTTATACAACAAATACATTTTTTTCGGCAAGAACGACAGGTTGAATGATAAAAACTTTACCTTAAGAATTTACGCTCACTCTGCCTCCTCAGTAATAGCACGTTTGATTGGGATACTGCAAATAGACGCAATATCTGAAAATATATGCAAATAACCGTTGTAAAACATGTATATATACATACCGATTGGAAATTTATGTGTATATATACATATATAAGTATGTATGATACTAGACTGGTCTAATGTAAGATACCATAAACATATACAACTCTCAGTGCAAGGGTATCCGAAATCAATATCAATTAAAATGTCTGCCCATAAATCTGCCATATAATCGGTCGGTAGTGCCTGGCACTAGGTGTTAGCATATTCTTAAAACAAAAATCTGAAGCCTTAGCTAGCTGCACAAGTTATGTACCTTCTGTAAAGTTTAAAAATCAACAATGTAATTTCCATGCAACTTGAGTGACCGACGTATCGTTGCTACTTTGTTTCCATTTCTTGGTGTAAAATGATTATAAGTTAAACGTGGAAACTTAAAAATATATTAGGATGCTTCGTAATTAAAAGTTTATAATTCAACTGGTTAAAAGCATGCAGTTGCTCATGACCCTCGATGCATACATGGCAATGCATTACAACCTCGTGACGGCACGACACTTACATGAAGGTCTTTCTAAAATGCGACGAGTCTGAATACATAATTGAAAAAAATACAAACATGCTGTAGATAGATATTTTGCGCTCGGTATTAGGGTCAATTGGTTACTTACATACTGTAGTCCATTTGTATCTTATCAATATACAGGTATGTTGGTTTAAATTCAACTGCACGCTCCGATACTTGAAGTCTATCAATAGTGTAGTGACTTGAAAGCATAATTTAAAGGAAAAACGGGATCTTGTTAAAGTGAATAGTCGGGCAAAGAAAACCAGTCTAAATGCGTTCATTGGCCTTCCAAAAGTTCTCACATATTAATACGACGGTCAAGTTCTGCTTAGTTTCCCAGTTCTGACCATTAAAGTAAAGAAAAGTTGAAAGCGAGGCTGCGTGGAAATGTAACCACGGACATAGTGAGCTGGGAGGACGTTTTAGAATTTCCACACTTTAAATTAATTTCTTCGTACGCAGACAGATTTTGACGAGAGATTTTATTTTTGCCATTTCATAAGAAACTATACTGGATACATTTACACCAATTTTACCGACTGTAGCCATCCTTGCCCGACTGTTCACTTTAAACAAACCACTATATGTTCTGAATAATACGAAGGGAAATCGTACCCGGATACATTTGAATCAGTTCGCAGTAGTTTGTTACTGGGTTCAAAGTATTTTACTGTATATCATTTGAATTCGTTGTGTGTTTTCCACCGGTTCAACCAGCATTTTTGACATTTGGTTAATTCTAGTTTTGAAGCAGGTTTTGTAAGTTATGAAATTCGAGGGAGGGAGAGGGATTTAATAGAGACACGCGACAACAAATCCCCAGCGGGAGCTTGGCACACACTAAATAATCATCTAAGTCAGCAAATGGAACCAGTGATCTTTTTTCTTCTTTCTCTTCAGTTCAATCTTCTTTAAAACTATCGAATACTCTTTAAAAACCTCAAATACAGTATGCTTGGCAAAAGGTCGCCAATTGTTATATTTAATATTACCATTTTAATTTACCCACGGTGTATATTCAGAACACATGAAAACCAATATCCTACAAATTTAATTTGAGGAAGCTAAACCTCAAGCTAAAGCTAAAAGTACTTTCTGAGAAAGTAAAAAAATTCTAAATAGCTAAATATCAGTCATAATATTTCTTTTCCATTCTTCCATTCACAAAATGCCACGGATGTTCTTAAAGGACAAAGAAAATCAAAATATGAGATACCTCTCTTAACTAACACCTTCTAACAAATAACAGAAATAATTACTTTAACCATCAAACCGCCTGTCAGCCATCTTTACTCTGAGTATTACAAACGTCCAATATGCATCACTAGAGTCCAGGGAAACCTAACAAATACTACTTGTGCATCATGCACCACTAAAAACCATGAAGAGTATATGAATAAACATTTTGAATAGTTTCTGAAATATAGGGAACAAAATTTCAATCATCAAAATCCAGGATTGCCGACCGTCAGCCATCTCATTGTTCGATCACTCCTAAATTATTGGCTCAAGGTGCACCTATATATAACATTTCTGACAAATCCTTTCTGTGTTTTTTTTTCTAGAATAGCGGTAACAAAAATTGAAGTCCAACTATCAGATTCAAGATGGCTACCAGGCCAATTGCGTAAACAGGATTTTTAGCTGAGGGTCAGACAGACGGCCCACGAACGAAATGCGACTTGAATAGCCCACCATCTGATGATGGTAACTGAATTTAATATATAAGCTACTTAATACAGCCGCATTGGAAGTTTAAATCGAAATTACAATTCATAAAAGTGCCATATAATACACTAGCAATACCTACTTTACTCGGTCTAATCCAGATCACCTATCTATTTGGCATTTTCCTTCTTTTATAGTACGTATATTTAAAACCTGTATACTCCGGACACATTTTTATACCGACCTAATATGTTTATTTACACTGTAGTAAAATCAAATGTAACATAATTTTGAAATTATTATTTGTTTCGGTGGATCGTAAGGTCTCATTCCTCCGACCTACACATAGTGCCTGGAACGTTGTAGGTACTCATGACGTTGAGTCTCTGAATCAGAATGTCGCACACCATTACCACTAAGCCTTCAAAATCTTTTCATAAAAACTGTCTAATACATAAATGTCTCTATATTTATTGGCTATTATTGTTTGCATGAATATGCACGAAGACCCTTTACGATGAAAAAGATATTTTGCAATCAGATATTTCGAATCACAAATAATCGTTTTAAAGATAAGTGACTTAATTCCATCGTATCAATATCGAGGAATAAATATACGAGGCAAGCACAGGAAATAGAACGATAAGATTCTTAGATTTCATATCTATAACTATTACTATAATTATGAAGTCAATTCCAAGTTGCATAAAAATAACGGCAATGAATGTGTAAAAGGTCTATGTCACTCAGCTGAGGGAGCATGCTATTTTGACCCACAACGGAGACCCGAATTCGATTTCTGGTTGAGGCACTCGACAGTAATCATACGTGTATTTTCCCTGTTCTTCTACAAATGTTCAAACGCGCAAATGATAAACGATTATAGGGTATACAGAGTGATAAATAGAGACATACAATACATGATGTACATACCTGTCTGCGGAGTATCTCAGATGAACTGAATACATACCCAGTCATGCACCACACTAATGTAGGAATATATTAACTTGTTCAATTAGAAACAAACGTGACCTTTTGACATTTATATGTGACGTAAAAGCAACATATCATATCTCAATGGTGGATTCACCAAATTGTATAGATTTAGTGAGTTTACACAAACCTAGGGGGATCCATTCAATTCCCAGGGAGGTTCCATTCAATTCCTAGGAGTTCCATTCAATTCCTAGCGGGGGTCCATTTAATTCCTTGGGGATTCCATTCAATTCATAGGGGGGTTCCATTCCATTCATAGGGGGTTCAATTCAATTCCTAGGAAGTTCCTTACAAATGTATACATATAAAGAAATGTTGATGTAATAAACACATTACTTTATTTTATATATTTACACGTACTGTTACAATAGCATTTTAGCTGTTAGATATTAAAAAAAGTTTATTTAAAGTGTAGTTACATAAAATAGTAAAACGCAACTTGGTTTATTCATTTATTTCATTTATCTATTTATCAATTCTCTCTTTTTTTTTTTTTTTTTTTTTTTTTTTAAGGTTCATTTTTATTTTCTATTTTTTTTAACAATTTCAAATGATCTTACTTGTGTCGAAAACAAACTCATCCTCGATATTCAATGGGTTACTATCACTGATGTTATATTCATCCCTTGACTATCTTACAATAAACACAGGTAAATTGATTCTTTGATATACCTCAAAGGAATTTTATAACAGTACACAATAGTTGATTGTGTTGCTTTGAAGTTTGACGTTACTTTCTCTGTAATCTTAAAAAGGGAAAGTCTGGTTCTGCGATAAGTCAATTTTATCTCGCCTGAACTCCTTCCTTTTATTTTAATAGATTGTCAAAAGATTGATATCGTTTGTGCTTGACTATTGTTTCTATTGGTGATAGTATGACGACAAAAGATGGTATCCCACGCTAACGTCATTTCAGCGGAAAGATTCCAAAGAGTTACGTTAAATTACCACTGAAGATACTTGTACCACACTAACGTTATCAGGTATCTGGTGGTACGTGAATTAGTCCATTTTATTTCGTCTCTGAAGCTAATTTTTTAACGCTTAAGAAATATTCGAAAAAAGTGATCGTTTACCTTGATATGTTGTTGTTTGAATGTGTATGATGTGTAATTGATATTGAAGTAGAAGTTTCCGTCGTCTTTCCCGAGACGAACCGGAAGTAGAAAAGGGTATCAAAACCGAACTGGAATCCAGATGTATTTTGCTTATTGCGAGATTCTTACCAGGTTTAAAATCAAACAAATATCTTTTTTAAGTAACAGAGGACAACCCAATTGCATTGAGTATTGTTAACATCGTGATTTATTTTCTCGCGATAGCGATATTTTAAATATCTTCAAAACAATGGGAACCATCGGCACAGTAATTGGTGACGTCATGTTATACGTCATGAAACGTCATCGTGATATCACACCGAATCCAGTGTATATTTTGCCAGCGCCATTTTTGAACGTTTTATTTACAGTGTAGCAGGATTTTGTGTTATACATGTATCTCCATGCTTAATAATTATATACTGTACATTGGTTGAAGATTCCGGTTGGTTAATTTCCGTATCTCTTTACTGTTATATTGAATACCAGCAAAAACTTTGATCCAAGATGGCGGAGTTTGTTTTTTTATCATCGAAATGTTTTCTCTATTGAAAACAAGACAGAGTGCAGCTAGATCCGATAAAATTACATAGATTATGTATTTCAATGTATGCCGAAATCGATTATTAAAATGTTGCCTTTATATCCATTTTTATTGTCAACACAAAAACACCTTTTTATTCGAAGCGTGTCCCTCATATGGTTGCCGCGATCATGGAAACCTAAAAATCTATATATTTAAAATCCAAACCCAAAACCATTTGGCTGTGCACGTATCACTTTAGTACAACTGGTAGGCATTGAATTTTTTCAGTACATACAACAAATGTACTGTAACTGTCGAATTGTAACTCAAAGGTATCATCAACATATATCATAAAATTATATAAAACAAAAATACTACAAACTTGACATTTATTATCTAACTTGATTTATTTTTGAACAGTTTTAACACAGTATTTAAGCAATGCGACATCACCGGAGTTTGTATAGTTTGTATTTACAACATTGTATAAAACAACTTCTACAGTATAGCTTTTATATATAGATAAATATGTAATGTAAGGATAATGGTTACTTTTTAATTTACTTCTATCGTATTCAGAGGTTTCAGTGTCCAATTAAGATATTAAGTATTGAAAAAGCTTCATAACAAATAATTTCAACATACATAATGGAATTTTATTGACAATAAAACACAATATAAATATAGAGTTATTTTTTTAAAACTGATTTTAACCTGACCAGTTTAACAAAAACATATCACATTTTAGCTAAGAGCGCTTCTTATTTCGACCACGGACAACAGATGTAGATTTTTTTTTAAATTTACAAATAAACGTATGCTTACATTTTTGAAAAAAAAATATTAATTAAAATAAACCATATTTTCCTTGTGTCATCTACATTTAAGTATCTTCTGACCATGTACAAAATATAAATATATTTTGATCAAGTACGAATTAGAACTCATACCACCAGTTTATACATGTAACTCTTTTGATAAATCTTTCTCTTATTCTTCCCTTTTCTACTATAATCATTAAACAATTAATCCAATCTATTTTTGTATGGGTAACTTACATTACTGATCATCATTGGCCGTTGTTATTCATATCCTAATTGTTTGTTGTGTGGCGTTTTTCTTTGTTTTTTTTTTTTTTTTTTTTGTAAGTATTTTTTCTAACTAAACTTTTTGCAGCTAACGTGACGCTACCCAAATTGGTACACTTTTTGAAGATAATTATTACAATTTTCTAACGTTTACTTGAATCCGTATTTTCCTTTCAACCTTCCACAAATAGAAGCGTTCAGTTTTAGTTTTATGATTTGAGAGCTTTGAAGCTCATCAGGTCATTCCGGTGATTCAGCAGGTTTGGGTGCCCAAATTGGTATATCTCCTAAAATTTATTTGATTTATAAATGTCTAGACTGTTTGAAATAATTTAAGGAAAGTTCAAACATTTTTTTAGTTTATTTAGGTCACATATCTGTCAAAAATATCCAATACAGCTATTGATTTCCTTTTATTTAAAATATGGTGTTTCAGGGTTGTCGCACGATGCTGTTTCCCGGATTTTTTACAATTTCATTATTGTCATGTTTAAATAGAAATAATAACCAACAGGTAGAAATATGACATATGAATAATGTCACAGTTGCTATTAGGTATCTTATTTTTTGTCCACGATAGTTATTGTCAGTTTAGATTGTAAACTAAAAATTCTGCTTCATATATATTTGAGGCATAACAATTTTAGAAGCATTATGTTAGTTACGTATATTGTGACTTTGAAATATTGTCTATTTGTCATATATATATATCATATATACTTTGCTTGTATATATTGCCATTGTTGTACTCGTCTCACAATTATACCTTCTACTACATATTAATTACAAATACATGTAATAAATTTTGATTCACATGAAAAAAATATTATTTGGCTCAGCTTATAGCATTTTTGCCAAATACATTTTTCTAATGTCCATGTTTTACCAGATTGTCTCTTTCTAAGAGTTGATAGAATCATAATAGTCAACCATTCAAATAAAAAATACACAATTTCAGATTCATTAGTCTGCCAACAGAATTTGTTTTTTTTATTTTTCCATTTAAAAAAAAAATCATTTATCTTTTTTTTGAGGGGGGGGGGGTTGTTTTTTGTCGTTGCATATCATATTTTCAAAATGAAATTTTTTTTAAGTATCTAAAAATCATCACATTTGGGTAAACTACATGTAAATAACTAAGTTAGAATGCACTGTTTTTTGTGGTATCTTTTCCTAATGGAATTATACATTAAAACGAATTTCTCATGGAAGATTACTCAGCATATATGTACTGATAAAATTAATTAAGCGCAACTATATCATATCAAAAGACTCAATGCAAAGCTAAAGCATTATTAACCGATAAAAACAATAAGACATTATAAAGAACGGACTGCAATTTTAATACTTCCTTTCTGAATGTACTTCTGAGACTATTGAACAAATATATCATATCACAAAATAATGATGCTTATCTAGTAATGCAGAGTAGCTACCAATATGTGGAATATATGCAAAATTATAATATCAATTAAACATTATCATTTGTCTTTTCATAGAAATATTAAAAACAATGCAGATAATATTTAGTTTTGGTTATTTGGTTGTGTTACATTTACAAATACAAGACCTAAAGAAAAGGCATTTAATGACATATTACATTTGATCACAGATATGAATTTGGAAATTTATAATTTATCCCTCTCCTGAAAAGCCTTAAGCTTTACTATTACAGAGTTCCGAGGTGGATTATACGTCAGTGATAGTAAACTCCTGGGTAGCGTGGATGATGTTACAATTACATTTATAAAAAAAAGTGTTTGCATTGTAACATAAAGTCCCTGTTAGACAATTTATCAATTATTTTATCTAAGAACTTTGACAGTATACAGAAATATGGCCTGTTCATGATCTCAATACGGTTCCTAGTTTGTTTTTCTCATATTGTAAACAAATATAACACAACTGAGTAAACCAAACACATGGATTATCCCCCTTTGCCTAACGGTTGCAGCTGCTGATGTTGGTGACGGAGCGGAGTTCCTGGTATTGGTTATCCAATCGTCGACCGTCGTTTCCAGTACGCTCAGAGGCATAGGGCCATTCGTGATGAGTACAGAATGGAAGTCTTTTAGGTTAAATAACGAACCTGGGGAAATAGGAAATAGAATGGAATTGGTCTGAGTTTAAAACTGAAAATGAAAAAGTTTATAAGCAAATCATACTGATTATAAGTATAAGGATACTTTGATAAGACGGGAGAGGCTTTCACTAATATTATATGTGTAAGAGAATTATCATTGCTAGTTTTCAATGTATCTTCATTATTAAATTATTAACTATTGTTGTTTTAATAAAACCTGTTATAGCAGTCACCTATGTATAAAGACCAACTGGTCCAGTGGTTTTTATAATTATAATTATAAGGATAATTTTATTAGACAGGAGTGGTTTTTACTAATATCATATGTGTCAGAGAATTATGATTGCTAGTTTTCAATGTATCTTCACTATTATATTCGTAACTATTGTTGTTATAATAAAACCTGTTCTAGCAGTCACCTATGTATAAAGACCACCTGGTCCTGTAGTTTTTATCAGGTTTAGGATAAATTATAGTTTCAATTATTACATACCAAGTTCCGTTTCCGCCTTAGATCTAAGCTCTCTGATACGAATTTCTCCCACTTTGTACCCGCATGCTTGTCCCGGCCAAGTAATGTACCGATTGACCTCGATAGTGACCGCTTCACGGGATAATGCAGTATAGTTCAGCATGTACTCTATAGCCGTTTGCTGTTCCCAACTACAAAGTGATCAAATCATACAAATCATGAACTATAAAATTCCAAAATGTGAGATACGAAGTCGACCAATATTAGCAATAGATAAACTGAACATGATGTGCAGTTGTTTTTAAGCTTTTAACTGACTTCCTATCTTATTTATATAGATGCCAGAGCTTTGAAGACAATCTTCATGTCAATTACATTCGTTCATTAATTCATTCTGGAGATGTCTTACATTGCTTATGTTAGACTAGGAAAACTGTTCATCAAAATGGAAAAGCCATTTTGAGGGTCATCAGTTGACGTTCCCATGTCAAAATTAGTGACGTCATAATGGTCACGTGTTTGGTGACATGTATACCCTCATTGACTTCAGTTTGGCTTGGTAAGTGTATATATTAGAAGTGACAAGTAAATATAAGTAAAATTTATATAATGTACTCGAGACAAAATGTACTATAATTAACAAATAATCAAAAAAAGATATCTTAGTGGTGTTCAATTTTTGCGATCTGATATTCAGGATATATATGATTCAATCGAAAAATTTTCGGATCGATATCTCGCAAACATTCCCATATCCCGCGAAATATCTCCACTATATGTTACGTTAGGAAAAATGTAGAATATCTTAGTCCAAGTTTAAAGTGGTTTACCGAAAATTAAAAAAGCGTATAATTATATGTAAAACTAATTTTGTCTTTCTGGCTCATGTTTGTGTTCATGGGATTGTTTTCTATGCATATATATATATATATATATGCATATACTGTGCGTTTATAATACACTATTAAGGCTATGGATCCGAGGCATTACGTTGTAAGTATCATTTGAGATTTCAATACTCTGAACACTTACTTATAATAATGAAGTCCGGTATCTACTACTAGACGACATGCCCGTAACATCTCCGCACTGTATCGCCCCATCCTGCCAAAAATGCTTCGTTATTTCATGAATAAAAGCAATGTGTATGTAATATTCAGACAACGTTTTGCCTTTTTTCTGGCCGGACACAAATAACATTTTTTGTAGAAAATAAAATTCGAAATATACTGTTTTGCCAAGAAGAATACAATCAGATATATGGAAAGACATGCTACATTTTCTTTCTGGTTTTAAAAATCATTAAATCAATTTTCAAACAAACAGCAGACAACGCACCTGTAACCTGTTATCTTTTGAAAATTTAAACTAAAAAAATGGTTATGAAGTGAACTTTAGTCTGTCATTCGAGCAACAAACTACACGTGTAAACAATATATATATGATTAAAGTGAACAGTCGGGCAAGGATAGCTATTCACTTTAAGCGATATATCAAAACGTTTTCATTATGTATAACTTACAGCTCATAATCGTCTTTATACAGACCCATCTCTTCACCGAGGTATTCAGCGTACAGAGCCCATCCCTGTATCAATAACAACCTTTATATCATAATATTCAATTATACTCATATCTGTCAAAGCGAACGCCTTTGTATAAAGGCATTTTCCTTGATAAGACCGCTTCAAGGGTCAAAAATGGTAAATTTCTACACAATTTACTATATATAAAGATCACTTGTATATAACGACAATTATTTCTTTGTTCCTTTGGTGGTATTTACTGATACGGTTAGTGTGTTGTAGGTCAATAAAAATTTAAAAAAAATGACATAAGACTCGAAAGCTTAACGCCATGCTTAGTAGAAGTGTTAGTTCTAATTGATACGTATAATCATCAGGTTCTTGAAAACTGATACGATTAAAAAAGCTGGGAAGCAATTGAAATTTTATATTTTATCGATTAAATATGGGAGAAAAAGGAATCAATGACGGATCTGTCAAATGGACAGGGATATGTCAACCGTTGTGGAAGATATGAGCTTTGAGTTGACAAGTCATTTTTTTTAACTCTGGATGAGATATATCCATATCCCATTATTGTGATATTTTTTATCAAAACTATTGAGGGTCTTACCTCGACGTACGCTGTATAATATGGAAAGTAGAATGGAGGTTCATAAAAAGAATATTCGGGTTTGCTTCGGAAATCAGGCAAGTTGGCCCTGAGACCGACAATATGCTACAAAAACAACACAATAAGTAATCAAATAAATATATATTACTTCTTATAAAAATTATAAATACGCGATTTTCCATCAATGATTCATGATATGTTAAATATAGGATTTACAAAGAATTATTGACCTTTGGTGATGTTTGAATTGGGCAGTGAGCTCGCGATAGGAAAAAACAAATTAGCTAATTCATTAATTTCGTAAGAAAAAAATAATGTTATTATGTACGTGTATATTGTTTTTAGTAGAGCTTGACCTTAAATTCGTTTGAAAGAGAGGTGACAGTTCGGTCAATTTTCCAGGAAAAAACTTCAAGGCATATGTACCTGAACAACTCCTTCGTGTGAAATAAAATAAAATGTTTTTGTGAAATTCGTATCAAGAAAGCAATTGGTCAACTTTCAGTCCAATTTCAGGTCAAATAACTGACCCAAAATGGACGTTTTCCAACTGCAATTAACATGAATACAATTTGCTAGTATATGCTAGACGAAGTATTGAAACTATTCCTTATTTTTTTAATTCAATGAAATTCATTTGGTTCAGAGTCATTGTTACAAACAGTAAATGTATGTTTACATTTATATAACAACGTCAAGTTAATGAAGTGTTGAATACAATTGAAACTAGATTAAATCATCAAGGTATATTCTATTCATATAATCATATTTGAGTAGACTCAGTGATGTACACATGTGATGGCGAGAATTGATACTCAGCGAGAACTTGTCGTCTGTCAGTAACTATTAAAACGGCAGAACGTAGTCATCGAATCATTAAAAGCAAAAAAACACAACAAAATGTCTCCACAAATATGTATATGGTATACATAATCGACCTTACCTGGAGATGATGACCGGGGCTGGCCTCATGTAAAGCTAAACTCATGAATTCATATGTGGGACTGAAACATAACAATGAATAACATTATGATTGTACTCTTAATAGAGAATTGCACTATATACACTAAAAGAGGTGACAAATTCTTGTATCTACAAATTAAGTTAATACAATTTGCTATTAACGTTTCATCAAAGCATTTTTTGGGATTATCTTATGTTTTTATTATAACAGAAATCTGACAATAATACTGAACATAAACAAATCTGTACCTCTCTTTAGGTCTAAATAAATTAACGTAGAAAATTCCCGGACTGCCTTCTGTGGCTGGATCATACTCTCCTCCAGGACCATCATAAGACAGCTTCTCTACCCTGTAGACATATCAAAGAAAAGGTTGTATCGACGTGATATCAAAAACATCTTTATTTAAACAATACCAAACAAACTTCGGTACCCAGTCCAGTTGATACCAAACAAATGTAAATTCTGTACCCTGTAAACATAATAGCAAATACTCAGTGTAGGGAACAACCAACTAAAAAAGACCTTCGAAATGGCCCCTGTGTATACAAGGTTGAGCCCAAGATAGAATTTTAACCCGGCCGCTGATTGGCTGGTTAATTATGAATTTCAAAAGTAAAAATGTTTTCTGACAGGTAATTATTTCTAAATAACCAAATATGAATTTGGAAATTCATATTGAGATATAGGTTCAAAATATCAATTTTGATAATGAATAGGTAAAAATATAGATTTTCAGGATTTTTTAGTGCAAAATGCGTCTGATTTCAATGTAGCTACCCTGGTTGGAGTTTGAGCAGAAGGACCAAACATTTTTTGTATCTAGTGTTATATGAGAACCTAGACTTTAATTATAGAACACAATAGCTAACTAATATTCCTTTGTTTTAATCATACAGTACAAAACTTTAACAAAATGTTTAACACTGTGGTCTATGTAAAATTATTTACTTGGTTGTATACTGTCAGGAACAATGGTGAAGTCTTCAAAAACAGCAATTCACTATTTAAGGTTTAGGTGTAATAGATCTGATGTTATATATTGTTTATTACTATCTTTAATATGTTCCTATCTGCAAAAAATAATCTATTTATTTTTGTTCAGATTCTTAAATGTTTAAGACAAACTTGATACGCAAATCAATTACTGGTTTTAAATATTACCCAACAATGTAGTCTATCTGCATTCTGACCTATCAGAGCCACCTGCTTTTATTTCATACCGTCTGTCGTAGGCGAACGAAGGGAAGCAACTCTGAAATACCAGAATGGTCTTCCTGTTCAAATGTTGAAACTTTAGAGCTAACATCACCCTGAAACTATTTTGGCCCGACCACATGGGTGAGAAATCTGTGACTTACACTATCGGAATATCTGGAATGTTCTTGAAATATTCCGGAAGTTTTGGTTCAATCCGCTCATGGATAATGCTCTCATATTCCTGGATAATTCGGTCCTATAAAGAAACCATGGAGACAATTTTATATAAAACAAAAGTCAATGTTTGATCATAAAATGGAACACTTATCATTGCATTTTCAATTACAAAGACAATGACAAAGAGATTAGACATCAGTCATTGCCTATATATAAGGTTTTCTTCAAACAGGACAATTGCGTTTGCCGCATACAACTTTTTGTTGCAAATTTATTGCAATATGTTGTCTTGCTGTCTGCCTCCTTTAGAGAAGAAACAGTCTAGTTTCTGAAAATGGCTTTCAAAATTTGGCAGGAAACTGTAGTCGTGCAATATAGCCTTAGCCGGCCCAATTGCAATATATAGTATAAAACTAAACCCTCACCTGTACATGGGAAAATGAGGTATGAGAGCATTTATTTGTTGAATTTAGGTAGCTGATATCAAACGGTACTCATAAGTGTTGTATATGAATATAATTTAGATGAACGCATAAAATAAAATCGGTAACTTAGCATATCTGTGTATATTTTTAAAAAAATCAATTTTAAGGTACATGTAATGGCTTTAACCAGTGATATTTTGCAAGCCTAAAACGCATTACTGTGCTGCAATTGAACAGAACTAATTTCATTAATTGTTGGTATATACCCTGGCTAACTGTCAGTCTTACTGTTGATAAGTAATTTGTGAAGCTGCTTGTAAATTTCAGTAAAATAAGAGAAAAATGTATATTTCTGGAGAAGTCATAGAACTCGTGTGAATTGCATTGATGGCACCAAATAAACATGCTATCGTGTTCAGTAGTGACTATGCCAGGTACTCCAACAGTTTGTTTGGCAAAATCGGACCAGCGAATAGCGCAGGAGCCTATTGTTGTAAATGCAAATGGCTGCTTTAAATGGCGGATCACAAATATAGCATATAAGAAGACATTTTAATTGATACAAGTGCTCTTATATACACTATAAGGTACTCTGAACATAACAAGAAGAATATTTACGAAGAAAATAGTTAAAATGTGGACTTTGAGGCTCTTTCCGGAAATTTGCATTTTTCGCCCCAAACAGATTGTTTGAACTATTTTTTTCGTGAAGAGTCTTCTTGTTATGTTCAGAGTACCTTATGGTGTCTATAAAAACATTTGTATCAATTGAGATGGCTTCTTATATGCGATATTTTCGATCCGCCATTTATAGCAGCCATTTGCATTTACTACACTAGGCTCCTGCGCTATTTGCTGGTCCGATTTTGCCAAACAAACTGTTGGAGTACCTGGCATATTCACAACTGAACACGATGGCATGATTATTTGGTTCCATCAATGCAATTCACACGAGTTCTATGTCTTCTCCAGAAATATACATTTTTCTCATATTTTACTGTATTTTACACGCAGCTTCACAAATTACATATCAACAGTAAGACTGACAGTTAGCCAGGGTATATACCAACAATTAATGAAATTAGTTCTGTTCAATTGCAGCACAGTAATGAGTTTTAGGCTTGCAAAATATCACTGTTTAAAGCCATTACATGACCTTAACAGATACATACTCAGCAATGTAAGTTAAGAGTCTCATCTTTGAGGGGTCAGAAAATCAAGAAATCTATGAAGCGAAAAAAATGTGTATATCATATAACTGTTTAAAGAGTTTAATCGACCATTATTTACACATGAGTAGAAAGGTGAAGGTCAGTTCATGTAAACAGTACACCCGGCCCAGTAAACGTGCCCACACTATACGATTTCGTAGCTGAAAAGGACAGTAATTGTGAGACGTGTTAAAATGATTGGCTTTTACAGTTATTGCGCTTTTAATAATAAAAACCAATCCAAGTGACAATACAACTTCAGTAAATAACCGGCAAGTCTTGCTGTAGGTACTATGGGTATGCTCTAATCTACATATGTGCTTTCACTTTGAAATAATGTGTGTGCCTTGTTGCATGCCTGTAGTTTTGTAGGAATCATTATATATTCTTAATAGATATATTAGGTTATGTTGGTAATAAGTTATTAAAGCATATGTTCAAATTCTTTGATTAAAAATGTACAACACTCAAAACTTTTGATCCTTTCACTTCATTTGTTGAGCATAGTATATTTACCGCATCATCATAAATGAATCGTGAATCGTTATTTAACGAAGCATAATACTCCTTCACAGTCCCATCAAACTGCTGTCGTTGCATCACCTGTCCAAAGAAAAAAGAGTAATTAAGAAATATAATAATAAAAATTTTTGTTTGTTTCTGTCTGTCTCACCTGTCCCAGGTAAAAAGATTGCCTAATAGCGCAGTTTTATGAATATTCCTTCATGTAAAATTTTCTATAGGAAAGCATAACAGATGTGGAAGGCAGTTCCTCAAACTTATTATCTGCAATGGATAGACATGCCCAATGCAGATTCAGGCGACATGAATGTATTGCCCTAAGACAGCCAGTATTTCACGTGTGAGTGCATTGTATGAAAGAAAATATGTTACATATTTTGCACTTCCTTGAACTTCTGTAAAGCTTACTGCCGTTGAACCCTATTTGTGAACGCCGAAAGTGTAATACATTTACGACAAGTATTAAAAGCACATGATCAAAGACAAGTACTCCGCGGCGTCGGGAATCAAAACGTTTTCTCATTGGATGGTTCGTTTCGAAGTGGGCGGGGCCAAATATGACTTGAAGGGCACGTAGGTTTGGATGTTAAAATTTGGTGTTTGTGCCGAAGATGGACGGGTACTTCATATGTATACATGTATCAGAGAGGACTGATGATATGTCAATACAAACAATTACAATATTCTAAGATTTATCAAATTATCGTCGGTGGTTTTTTTCTTTGTTACTTAATACCCGGCTTAGTTTTCATTATCGACAATATGAATTCGGGCAGGTCATGAAACTCATGATCTATGCATAAAATCTGCCTTGCATACAGTCCAAGTTTGGAGATACACACACATGTAATTTACGACTCTTAACTCTGTACGTACATGTAGAAATCTTCATCTTACATCTCTGGTACTTTTGGTATATTTTGCCTATCATTCTGAAAGGTTATAATTTTGTCATATGCATAGATTATAAATTGTAGGCAAATGTTTGTGACAAGAAGGAAAATCAAGACGCGGGGTTTGTTTAAATGTTAATATCTCTCAAATTTGACATGAATATACATTTACGAACCGTTAGGATTTCTGTATAAAACTGGTACAAATACAATGTACAATGTATGTATTAAATGCAATACAGTACAGATATATGTAAGCTTATAATTAGGTACCTTGAAGCCCGTCATGATCTAATAAACTAGGATTTTTAAAAATGAAAAGCAGATACGTATACGAAAAGCCGTAATGATTTCTCTTATAAACCGATACAATAATTGCTAAATGAATTTTAGTGTTGGCGAATGTGTAATTGAAGTAGTAAAAATACCTTTTATGGTAAATAACTTAGTTTCAACTGAAATATAAAAACAACACAATTTTTAAATATAGGTGGATTTGATATCGTTTGGTTTTGAAAATAATTAACTTTATTAAATAGTATTTAAAGTCGAATAAGCAGCGAACATTTATTTGAAAAAAACGGAAACTTTTATAAAATGCCAGCATGTTACCATCTCCGAATATAATATAAAAAATAAACCAAGAAATATGATGATTTAAACACAATAAGGAAATATCGACATGAATCAATATCCCGGGCTATACTCGCTATGATATTTTGATATCTTTTATAAGTTTTAGATATTGCCGAGAATTTTGTTTTGTGACATATCATTTTGTGAATAAAACGAATCTACATGATCATGACAAATATAATTAATTACTGTTAAAAGGAAATAAAAAAATTTTGTCAACGAAGGTCTAGAGCTACTAAATTGGTTAAAAGATTTATGTTTTAGGTAAATGAAATCAAGTTTATTTCAAACTCTTCATTCTACAAACAGATAAGTTGCATTACACATGTTACCACTAAGGTTTATGATCAATACGTTTAATCATAGTTTTGGCCTCGCTCATGCATATTTTACTAGCAGGAGACACTATGAATTTTAATTAGGTGATAGTAAAAAATCTAGAGAAATATTTCAAATGGTAATTATTAGTGACGGGACTTTGTATAGATGTGCGGGATGATTATTAAAATGTGTTAGAAATGTGTTTTATAGCCGCTAAAGGTAGGCGGTTAGACATTTAGCCACAACGTTCAGCTGCAATTTGATCTTCAACAAATGAGACTTCAATCAATTTTAACTCCGCCTACTTCAAGTTCAGCCAATCATCGCCACCTGAGGGTGAGTGGGACGCGACTATCTTGTTGTGTCACTTCATTCAATACAATGTTCACTCGCTACAGTAGTATAATACTTTTGTCGTTCACAGATAGGGTTCAACGGCAGTAAATGGTGAAAGCTGGACATTTTAAACTAAGAAATATTCGTAAAACCAAAATTTGGATGTTCGAAGGCAATAAACGTGTTACAAAGCGAAGAGCATAAACCTCGTCAATCAATCAATTTTCTTTTGAACATTATGTGTTTTCATATGTATACGTTTTACCTATGACAATCACACAGCGACAACACAAAAACACATGAAATATCATAGATTATTAGCCTACATTTAACATGTTTTGGTAGATCCTCTCCACTTCTTGCAGACCCAGATTGTGAACTTCCTCTGGCGTCATATCCACTGACAAGTGCCACTTAAGACAAGCCTTATAGAATTCTTCACCATTGTCTAGGGTGTTTACCCCTGTTTCGGGTCTGGTGTTATTCATGTAAACCTGCCGAAAACAGAATATCCATGTGCAAAAAATGTAAGTAACGGTCTTTTTACAAGAACAAGTTAGAAACTAAACACATTTTTTCAAGTAAATTGTCCTATCAAAGTAAAATTGTTGAGTGTATATCCAATTTAATGTTTTTTGGCAGTAAATCTTTCATAAGTACTATCTGTAAAGTTAAAACACTGTAATTCTCAAAATGTCGGAAACTTTTGGAGATGAATAACATGGTATTATATATAAAGCTCAACTTGATTTGTGAAAATGAAAATTACGGCACATATATTTTTTTTTGCATAGAAAATCAAACACATTTTGTAAACACAGTAATATGACAATACTAGTTAGATAAAAGTTAGCTCAATGCTTTAACTTACATTTTCAATATAGTCTTTCAAATCGCTGTATGCTTGAATGACTCCTTGAACAGCTGCCGCTCCTCTGGTTCGTAAATCTTGTCTGTAATACATGTTACATACTGTAACAGTTTTAAGCTGATAACATGCAGGAGGTTTTAGTTTCACTGTAATTGTTTTAATACAAAGCGGTGAAGTTAAAAAAAACATAAAAAGCTCTTTGGTGGTAAAAATTTCGAAAACTTTTTTCCTGCAAGTGGTATAGAACCCGACAATCAAAATTTGAGCCTCTTAGATTGAGAATTTGTTCTCCATATGTTGTGTCATGATATTCCTTGAATTATTATCAATGACTTCAAGGAAACCAACCCTTGTTTAAAACGCCACGTACTATATGACAGCTAAAAACTTACTTTAAAACATTATATTATCTTGCCAATAATGCAGAATAAATGGAAATAATTCGCGTACCATGTGATTCCCGATAACGTATGTACGGGACTATTGTTTCTATTAGTAATGGAATGACGTCTAAAGATGATATCCGCCCTAACGTCATTTCAGCGAGAAGATTACAAATAGTTACATTCCATCACCCCTGGAAATATTAGTCCCCCACAAACGTTATCGGGTATCACGTGGTATATGAATTAGTCTCCTTGCCTGATGTTTATAATTAATAATATCGTAAAGGTACATGTTTTTGCGCGTTCAAATTTTGGGCGCACATGCAACTTGAACATATGCAACATTCGCAAGGACAAAACAGCCCAATCACAATAAGATTTAAAATATACGACATAAAGAAAATACGACTAACGCACGTATATTCAAACGCAGCATTTTTCAGTGCGAAAAGCGCTAACATAATATCACTACAAATATATGCGCTTTTACAGTAATTATATGACTGTTAGAAATGCTAAAACTTATACGGTCTTTCAAAACGTGTGATATTTCATGCGACATTTAGCACTATTTCTCTAGTATACTGGTGTTTTTATGGATCTGAAACATCATATAAAGGCATCCATATTTTCACACACTGCATGACGGTTTGTGATGGTGAAAATTATAAGAGTTGCAACTTGAAGTGAAAAGTCGGGCAAAGAAAACCAGTCTAAATGCGTTCATTGGCCTTCCAAAAGTTCTCACATATTAATACGACGGTCAAGTTCTGCTTAGTTTCCCAGTTCTGACCATTAAAGTAAAGAAAAATTGAAAGCATTGAAAGCGAGACTGAGTGGAAATGTAACCATGGACATAGTGAGCCGGGAGGACGTTTTAGAATTCCCATACTTTAAATTAATTTCTTCGTACACAGACAGATTTTGACGAGAGATTTTATTTTTCCATTTCATAAGAAATTATACTGGATACATTCAACATTTTTACCGACTTTAGACATCCTTGCCCGACTGTTCATTTTAACAATGCAATTTGACATACTTATCTGTCTCTGTGATGTGTCCCGTTGCGTTCAGTGGCTCTTTGAAAGCGTTATAGAAATAGGAATCCTCTGTGTCATTAACAAGCATCCGTGCAATTTGTGCTGGAACAGTGTCCTACAAAAACATACAAGTTTGAGTTAGTTTGGCCATTCTGTACCGGGACAGAGTCAAAGGTGTGTATTCCTAAAGAAATATCTGTCTAGTGTAATATTAAATGTATATCATTATAGATGTTATGGTCTGTATTAATCCACTTTAATTAAAACAACGCATTTTGATTTATACGTCACAATGATTGTTTGTTTTATCACTTAAAACAATTATAATGCAGTATCTCACTATGACGTGATCTAAAAGTTCTAAGTCGTGTTAGAACATACTCATAATTTGAGGTTTAGCAATAACTTTTCCAAAATTTGTCAAATGTGAATTTATCGTTCAGTAATATTTGATAAGGCGTATGTTACATGTACAAAATAACGTGTTTCCAATAACCTAACTCCTACAAATAGGACTACAATTTGCCTCTTAAAAAAGACATTTTGCCACGAACAAAAACATTGTTTTGTGATAACAATGATATATGGCTCATGTCATGTTTTGTCGTGAACGTACGACCCAACCTTTGTCACTAAGCAATTAATTGCAAGACCTAGCGTTTTTTCTTTTTCTTTTTTTTATTATCTATAAAAAAATTTAATTAATAGATATGTCAATGCAATACTTTTTTATAACAGAAACATTATCATGTTTATATACATACGATGGAATGTCTGTGTAGTGTTCTGTTCATAGTAATCGATAGGGCCATGGAATCTATAACTTCTTGGATCTGCAACAAATCGAAATCAGACAGAGAACATTATTTCACAATAGATCAAGAAAAAGTCATCTATAGTTCTGAAATGAATCTTAAAAGAGCATTTGTTAAATGTTTTCTATTTTAAAATGTATACTACATTGCATTAGCCGAAAACATACAGCGCAACATCTTATATGGATATCAGTAATACATTCGGCTACTATCGGCTGATTCCGCATTCCGCCAAGGTATGAAATCTATCGAAATATGTCGAGTGTCTCAATATAGGGGTTTCGAGATATCAAAACGATGTGGGTAATGTACGATTTACCGCCAATTATTCCACCATACGGTATTTGTGACGTTGCAGTAATCACACCAGTCATACACACCTTGAGGTCGGACTAAATCGACGGTAAATCGTCCTTTACCCACTTCGGTTTGGTATCTCAGATTCGACACATCGAAGTTGCCGAGTAATATCCATGATTTGCCGACTAAAGAAGACAAAAGCTTAGTCATACCTAGCTCTCTTTCGCTATTTTACATATTATTATTTTTCTGGATTTTTTGTCACTTATCAAACTTTCTCACTTTTCTTTGGCCGATTCAACCGTGTATCGACCTCATCAAAATGCTCTAAATGTATAATATATACTTTTACTTATGTCGATTTCGCTTACAGGTATATCGAGGTGAATTAATCACTTCCTTCACATAGTTTAATGTTTTAATTAAAATGAATCTTATCTGATTAATATGCATTGCTTACAGCAAATGCGAGTAACTTAACACCAGACTTTTAAATTTAAAAACATAATCTCTGTATGACAGTCATGTGTCAGATGGACAGTGGTATTCCACCCAGGTGTACTTAAAGTCAACATGAGGCTTCTGTGATTAGCTAAAATCATACACTCGGGTTAAAATTCTGTAATGCTTTCCTATGGGGAATTTTCAGGTTAAGGGATTCCTTAGATGGGCTCCAACACTGTTAGACTTTATCTTTTTATGAAAATATTGTCTTTAGTTCTTTCTTTTCTTGCTTTGTTTACTTCTTTCCTCCATTGTTTTTCTTTTTATTTGCTTCTTTATGTAAAGCTACACGAGTTTAACTTTTGTATACATTTATTTTGCGATCAATGTAAAATCCCGAAAGTTAATATTGGATAACTTGTTTTAAATAAGTTGGTCTATAATACATATTTAATTATCACTATAGTTATACTCGTGACTCATGCAATGGATATTAATTTTTTTATTCACCTACCAGATTTGGTATTCCTTTAAGTCGTGCAATACAATTCTCAAAGTCTCCCCGAGTGTTGGTGGATGCCATTACAGCCGGGTAATATAAATGGATCCCTTCTAGGAAGCTCACTGGATTTATAGCAGTATACCTGTGTAAAAAAAATACAACAAAAACATTGATGTTCCGTCTTTGTATATAACAGATTTATTCCCCTTTGCTGGCAGGTAGTGATTGTGACGTCATTACTTTGTGAGTGAGAAAACGTTACGTTGTTTTCCATGAAAAAATATCCTTTATACATTGTACGCATATGTCTTAACGTCATCTGAGGCCAAAACAATTATGGGTTTTTAGGGGGATTAATATAAATGTATGTTTTATGCAAAAGCAATTTTGAACAGGTTAGCGCAGCGACCTTCATCATGGCTTTATAAACGATATTCAGAAAATCAAATTAGCGCAGTCATAATCATTTCAGTACAGTATTCTCGTGCGAATCGCGCGTTAAAACAAGAGTACTATATGTACGTTTACCGTCGTTTGAAGTCTGCAATAAGTATAAGGAAGCGTTTATCATATAAACATTTCAACTATAGTTAGATACACCAAACCATATACGAGCGGCAATAAATTAACAAGCATATAATCTACATGGCAATTGGCATTACATGTTATGTGATGGGGGGAGGGGGGGGTCATTGTTATATCGATTTATCTCTAACAACAGTTCTTATCCAGTAGTCCAGTAAAAATACGAAAAATAGAGGCCTAACCTCCAAATAATTGCAACAGAATTTGTTTTCTGCTTTTTGGGTTGGAGGATCTTAGTATTTTACCATGAAAAAAGTCGCCAAAAATCATATGTTCGGAAAGTCGTTTTTTCAACACCCGAATAATAAGAAAATATATAGAAATTACACTTTTGACCAATTTTAAAGTACAATGTATGCTATTTTTGCAACACTTGAAATATAAAATCGGGTATAGAGTAAGACAAACTTTAGGTGAGTACAAATAAGTTACATAATATACAATAATTGCAGTCAATCCGAGAAATAAAGAAGGCTGTAAATGGCTCAAAACCTTTTGAATTTAGCTAGCATTACCGTTTTTGTTCTTTTTAGATGCAAACATTTATAAAATCTTACCCTGAACTATATCAGTTTATGTTTTATGCCTTAAAGAATAACATTTTCTTTGATATTAATGCATGATCGATAATATATTAGCTAGAAAAACCTAAATATTAACATTTTAAGTTGACTGATCGTGCCAATTTGAAGTGTTTTATACTTAGATTTTTGGCAAAACACCCATTTTGGTAGTTAATATTTCGGAAAATAAAAAAAGCAAATGCTTCCAAATATGTTATATCCTTTTTTCTATATTTTTTACTTGTTATTTTGATCATTTGTTGTAAAAACGGTATATTTATGCACATCTTATTTAGTAGTAAAAACTTCCTATCACGTGTATTTGGCTGAATACCAAAATATGTCTAAGTCCATAAATCTGCAATACAAACATCTTCATTTTTGGAATATGCTTTATTCGTTTGTCATAAAATTTTGCCAGTAAATAAATCAGAACTGTGATGATGTTCAGCTATAAAATTGAACTTGAACTTTTGTTTTGTTCCTTTACCTCATTGAAAATTATATAACCCCCATCTAGTTCAATTATGGAAAAATGAAAAACTGACCTATGCAAATATTTGATAAAAAAAGAAACTTCAA
The DNA here is from genome assembly GCA_004382745.1 of Argopecten irradians irradians. Lineage (NCBI taxonomy): Eukaryota > Metazoa > Mollusca > Bivalvia > Pectinida > Pectinidae > Argopecten > Argopecten irradians. Next base: position 1,439,878 of record SAYR01036960.1, on the reverse strand, counting down.
TCTCACTTAATAAGAGCGCTCCATAATGGTGGTAATATCTGCCAAAGGATTTAGCAATATGATTAGTCACAAAATAGATATTCACATTTTTGACATTTCAACTTAAGGACTTAGCCGATTAGAGAAGTTTAGTCAAATTGGCACTAAATGAGGATTTGATCGACCTCACGTCTTTCATATTTGGGGATATCTTGATATAGTAGTCTCTTTTAGGTGAGTATAGCCTACATAGAATCTGAATTAATAACTATCTAAACACTTGAGACGGTACTTACTGAATAATTCTTGAATGAAAAAGACATATTATTCAATTTGGACTTCAAAATGTCCTTGGAAAAGGCCAAAAGACCAACTTTGAGCAACCATATTATCTCAGGTAGTGAAATTAAAAAGTTTTACTTTTAAAGCCTTTAATCAACAGGTTTTATTCAAAAAGATTCCACCAAAATGAGTATCAATGGTATTGTTGATAATAACAATTTTTTATCTTAACAATCCAACAAAAGCATATTTGGCTGTTGCAAGGACATAATGATGCAATTTTCATGCTGTCATACTCTTTTCCCTGTGTTAATTTCAACTTATGTTTTTGGCAATCTGAGCTGTCCTTATAACGTTCTTGTCATACATTAATTTTCTAGTATCTCATGATAACCAGGTAAGTTTATATTTGGCTTCAAAGTTGGCAAATTATGTAAATATCCCTTTTTTTCTGATTTTTTGGGGGTCAAGAAAAACACTTGTATAAAACAAAGTCAGATCTGTATGAAAAACAAAGAAAAAATTCTGTTGCAATTATTTTGGGGTAAAACCCTATCTTTACTGGACTACAGTGTTTGTTCGTAGTAAAACAAAACGAATCGTACATGTAGCGTCGGATCTGAACTGAAATGACATTGCCTCGAGATATCGTACTAACAATTTGACATTAACGAATTGACAGTTGAAAAATGTGGCTTGTGAGAAAGATTCGGAAACTTAAAGGGAGAGAGCAATTAAAATTATTATAGGCTATAGTTAGCTCTTAAAGCAGGGCCAAACATAGGGTCATTAGAACTCAAATTGGTCAGGAGTGTGAGAAAGTGTCTGTGAGGTGTCTATGGACAACAGGGTGAGGATGCAAGGTTCGTTTATAATAATTCCGTGTACATGTAATATAGGTCCTGAGACAGGACAGTAGGGTCATCAAAATACTTGTGAAGTGAAATGTAGACACACCTTCTAAAGACGCAATTAACCAATAGAATTTGAGAATTTTAGTAAATAGCTTAATGACATGTATAATATGAAAAGGAAAGATATATAGAGGGGGATAGAAGGTGGTCAGTATAACAAGTCAGAGAGAAGAGAGCAGAATATCAGGTCAGTGAGAACAGGTCAGAACATCAGATCAGAACATCAGGTCAGAATGACAGAGTGACATAGACGGAATGAATACAGAGTTATAATTCCCTAGGTTATGGTGATGAGAGAGGAGGTGAACAAGCGAGTATGAAGTCGAAATACAAGATAACATCCCAACTGTAATAATGATATACAAAAAGAAGGAGACTAAAACAAGTAGAACTGGAGATACGGCTTCAGATTCTTTCTCTTCAGTGTTTTCCTCCAAAGAAAATAACCAACCTCTTCCACCAAAATGACCATAGCACCTTAAAACTTCCGGTTATGGTCTTATGGAGAAATTATAATTTAGATTATCTTTGATAGCATTAATATGTTATTCTGTCATTTGTGGAAATCGACCTTTTTTTAAAATATACTTTTAATTATAACATAAATATGTAAGCGAGGGTAAGTTTACCTTAATTACGCAAAAGGTCTTTTAAACACATAAGTTTCCCCGAACATGATATTTTGTGTCTATTTAAAACTATATTGCAAATTATTAATATCCATATTCATCACAGTAATGCCGCAAAATCTTTATATACAAAAAACGTGAAATAAAAAACTCGCATAAATAACAACGTTTACATTACTTAAATTTACAATTTCCACTGACATGGACTCAATAACCATGTTTTCTTGCTTATCAGTGTATAATGTTAGCACAACCTGCGTGGCGATTCTATTGTTATTCTATTGCTTCGCCGGGGTTACATAATTTACACGTGCTCCATTATCATTATACCCTTATAACCTCAACAAAATCAACATCTATTCCTTAAATACAAATAACATCAAAATTCACTTTACGTAACTTAATCATAATCAGTAAATGAACCTACAATAACGGTGACTATTCTATGTGCTCATGATATAAAAGTATATGCAAACGTAACCTCTTTGTACTGATTACAGGCAAATACCCTTAAGGACACTTTATATGTAAGTTTACTTGTATAGAAATGAAGTTTGTATACATTTGTTTCGAGAGTATACTTAATATCAGAGCTATTTGAAGAGTTATTAATAATTTATATACCATTTACAATGCTTGAATTATAAAACCATAAATCACGTATAACAGAGGAGGTCAAATTTTAATTCAGTTAAGTGTTTTACTACTTGTCTTAGACCATGCAGAATATTCATGGTAGTAATTTCCATGCAGCATATGAAGTATATATGTAAATGATTCAAACACAGCCGTTAGAACTTTAAATCCGCAATGCCAAAATTACCCTGGTTTCTATATTAGAAATTAGAATTATTTGAATTAATGCTCTTATCTTCGTGAAATAATTTCTGAATGTTTCGCTGGTATTTAGAATTCGCGGATTTCATTAAAATCAAAATTTAACCACCACAGTTATGTTCTGCTATAGTAAACACGTTGTTTAAATTCAAATCACCGTTAAAATGTTCGTTTGAAAACATTAGTAAATAAAAGTGGAAATGTGAGATTTTTAGAGTTTTTAAGTCAAAACAATATCAGTATAAATTAGTACCCGATGTTAAGATAAACCTAGCATAAATGACTTGTGTTGTTGATGATAGTTGGTTTTACTTACAATGCAATCTGGTGCCCCTGTATATAATATGCATGGATTGTCTTACTTACAGTGTCCACTGATGCCCCTGTATATAAGATGTATGGGTCGTCTTACTTACAGTGCCCACTGATGCCCCATTATATAAGATGTATGGGTGGTCTTACTTACAGTGCCCACTGATGCCCTCTAAATATGATGTATGGGTTGCTTACTTACAGTGCCCACTGATGCCCCTGTATATAAGATGTATGGGTCGTCTTAATTACAGTACCCACTGATGCCATGTATATAAGATGTATGGGTCGTCTTACTTACAGTGCCCACTGATGCCCCTCTATATAATATGTATGGGTCGTCTTACTTACAGTGCCCACTGTTACCCTGTATATCAGATGTATGGGTCGTCTTACTTATAATGCCAACTGGTGCCCTGTATATAAGATGTATGGGTCGTCTTACTTACAGTGCCCACTGGTACCCCTGTATATAAGATGTATGGGTCGTCTCACTTACAGTGCCCACTGGTGCCCTGTATATAAGATGTATGGGACGTCTTACTTACAGTGCCCACTGATGTCCCTGTATATAAGATGTATGGGTCGTCTTACTTACAGTGCCCACTGATGCCCCTTTCTATAAGATGTATGGGTCGTCTTACTTACACTGCCCGCTGATGCCCCAGTATATAAGATGTATGGGTCGTCTTACTTACAGTGCCCACTGGTGCCCTCTATTAAGATGTATGGGTCGTCTTACTTACAGTGCCCACTGATGCCCCTGTATATAAGATGTATGGGTCGTCTTACTCACAGTGCCCACTGATGCCCCTGTATATAAGATGTATTGTTCGTCTTACTTACAGTGCCCACTGATGCCCCTTTATATAAGATGTATGGGTCGTCTTACTTACAGTGCCCACTGATGCCCCAGTATATAAGATGTATGGGTCGTCTTACTTACAGTCCCCACTGATGCCCTCTATTAAGATGAATGGGTCGTCTTACTTACAGTCCCCACTGATGCCCTTTATTAAGATGAATGGGTCGTCTTACTTACACTGCCCACTGGTGCCCTCTATATAAGATGTATGGGTCGTCTTACTTACAGTGCCCACTGATACCTCAGTATATAAGATGTATGGGTCGTCTTACTTACAGTGCCCACTGATGCCCTGTATATAAGATGTATGGGTCGTCTTTTCGTCTTACTTACAGTGCCCACTAATGCCCCAGTATATAAGATGTATGGGTCGTCTTACTTATAGTGCCCACTGATGCCCCAGTATATAAGATGTATGGGTCGTCTTACTTACAGTGCCCACTGATGCCCTCTATTAAGATGTATGGGTCGTCTTACTTACAGTGCCCACTGATGCCCCTGTATATAAGATGTATGGGTCGTCTTACTTACAGTGCTCACTGGTGCCCTCTATTAAGATGTATGGGTCGTCTTACTTACAGTGCCCACTGATGCCCCTGTATATAAGATGTATTGTTCGTCTTACAGTGCCCACTGGTGCCCCTGTATATAAGATGTATGGGTCGTCTTACTTACAGTACCCACTGACGCCCCTGTATATAAGATGTATGGGTCGTCTTACTTACAGTGCCCACTGATGCCCCTGTATATAAGATGTATGGGTCGTCTTACTTACAGTGTCCACTGATGCCCTCTATTAAGATGAATGGGTCGTCTTATTTACAGTGCCCACTGATGCCCTCTATCAAGATGTATGGGTCGTCTTACTTACAGTGCCCACTGATGCCCCTGTATATAAGATGTATTGTTCGTCTTACTTACAGTGCCCACTGGTGCCCCTGTATATAAGATATATGGGTCGTCTTACTTACAGTGCCCACTGATGCCCCTCTATATAAGATGTATGGGTCGTCTTACTTACAGTGCCCACTGATGCCCTCTATATAAGATGTATAGTCGTCTTACTCACAGTGCCCACTGATGCCCCTCTATATAAGATGTATTGTTCGTCTTACTTACAGTGCCCACTGATGCCCCTCTATATAAGATGTATGGGTCGTCTTACTAACAGTGCCCACTGATGCCCCTTTCTATAAGATGTATGGGTCGTCTTACTTACAGTGCCCACTGGTGCCCTCTACAAAAGATGTATGGGTCGTCTTACTTACAGTGCCCACTGATGCCCCTGTATATAAGATGTATGGGTCGTCTTACTTACAGTGTCCACTGGTGCCCCTCTATATAAGATGTATGGGTCGTCTTACTTACAGTGCCCACTGGTGCCCGTCTATATAAGTGGTTAACGTGTCAGACAGGATGTCGTAATCAGCCTTTTGTTTAGCAGTGAAGCCTTCTGTGGATACTGCTTCCAATCTGGTGTTAAATGCTTCGATGTCGCCCTGAACAGAAATGTAAAGCCACAATAGATAGTTTTTCGTGTGTTACTTTCATATTGCCGTATAGCCGGGTATTTACATTTGTTAAAATTGACGATTTTAAATCAAAATATATGCGACATATTTTTAATGTCTCGTTATAATGTTGCCTTTTCGTAGTGCAATCTCACTGAAACATACTACCAAAGACAATGATCAGCACACTCCACCCGACCACATTAAACATCCCTAATACATGATTAATAAAGCATAGAGGATTTAATAACAATCAATGATATAGTAAAGAAAATTCAGATCGAAAATGCATATATGACAATTACAAATCACAAATGCAGGTAAATTCTTTTTTTTTTTTTTTTTAATATTTTACCTTTCTTTTGTCGAAAATTGAGGTATTGTATGATCGCAGCCTGTCATTAAAGTCGTAGTAATCTAGGTTTGTGGCGTAAGCCGGGGAGTCTTCCATTTTCCACATCCAGAACTCCTTCTCCAAACTGGTGACGGTGCTGTACTGACCTGAAAAGGCAGAAAATGTTTCACAATGGTCTAAAAAACATATTATTTAAAGAATATTCCAACGTGACTTTCAATGAGAAAGGGTGATCAATTGTGATTTATCAAATAGCATAGTGCATATTGTATTGCATGAATGTCCTAAGTATATCAATTATTTTGAATGAGTTAATTTATAGTGCTGACATATTCAAGTAATTTTACGCTGAAATGGTATTGCATTACAATAAGTACGTTTTCAGTATTTCGCAAGGTGTAATAAGGATCATGATCAGCTCGAGTCAGTTTTGAAATAAATACCGTATCAAAGTGTTTCTTTTTCATATCAAATGAAAGCTACAGCGAAATACTTACACGTTGTTCTTAAAATAGAAGTAAAGAAGATAAAGCCATTTGTGATACCGAAAGTAAGTATTTATGCGTCTAAAAAGTATTTATGCGTCAAACTGCTCATGTAAATTAATTTTGAGACCCTATGTCCCAGCGGTTAATGTTATACATGTCGTAATTTTCACACCCACGAATAAAAAAAAGCTTTTGATATATTATTGCAATATTTACAATGGAAAGATGTTAATTTTACAATAAAATTTTGGTAGTACAGTCAAAACTCATTCTATTTGCATGTTCAGTGAAGAAATAAGTGTACAAACGGTCAAACAATGAAGTCAAATTGTGGACTACAATTTCACTTCACATTTCTACAAGGTTGTTAGTAATTGTAAAGAGACTTCTGCAGGTATGTTTACATCTTAACACGCATAAAACATGCATAACGCATAAAAAACAATTATACAGTGCATAAATTGTTTTGTAATTAATATCTATAAGTTATCATACATATTTGTTTGTCCATTTCTATGACGTTAATAGCTTAATTCATCAGACCATATGGTTCTCAAGAGATTACCGAAGAAAACAAAAAGTATGTCCACTTTTTTTGCCCAGTCATGGCTAAGCATTCTCGGCAGCTTCAAGTCGATAATGCGTGTCTTACGCATAACGCGTCTATGTCTGAGATGCCAATCACAGTGTACAAAAATCAGCAATAGCGCATAAAAGCTAAAATGTCCAAGTATTGCAGTTAACATTATGGATTTGTTTTACTGGTCCAATAAAGCAGTCCAAGGTCTAAAACAGCCATACGTTTAGATTTAGCCAATCACAGATGACGTTGCAAACAGTTACGCCATTTTTGAATGGGTAAGCAAACTTTTAGTCACTTTAGACACTTTCATGATATTAGGGCCTGGCTCATGATTCGGTAAATAAACCAGTCAGACACGTTTTGTCAATGAATCTAAATGCTGTAGAACAGAAATATGTTTACATGTACATAGAGGTTTGAAATTCCTTCATTGTATTTGCTTATGGTAAATGGACCTCCAGTTTATAGGTATTTTCCTATTTTGCTTTTAAGTGTATTAGTTTATGTTGGGATTTCTATATAAAAGTAACGTTAAAACATTATACACAGTGTAATTAATGGGACCAGGTTTTACCGAATGAGATGTTAAAATATGATTCGCACACATTGAAAACAGGCTATTATATACGTTGTTTTTCGAAAAGCATACATTCAAAACCGAAAGTGCATTAACTTATATTAGCATTAAAGTTATATGTGCCGTATTTTTCATAGTCACGAATCATGAAGAGCTTTTAATATGTTATTAAACACCAAAAGTAACCAGCATTTTGAGAATTACAATACTTTCAATGTATAGCGGAGGTTTTAATTTTACAAGTACAAAAGAGAGCTGAAAATGATTTTTGGCAGTACATACGGTTAGACCATGAAGCCAAATTGTTGTCCCCAATTTCATTGCACATTTTTACAGTTTTATAAGTAATTGTCAAGTGATTTCTGAAGGTATGTTTCCGTCTAAACGTGTATAAGCCATAAAAAAAACAAGAATTTCACAGTGCATAACCTATGTGTTCCAACTAACGTTTGTAAGGCATTATATAGGTTTGTCTGTACATTGGAATGATTTTCACAGCTTTATTCATTAAAACTTATGGTTTTAAATAGATAATTGAAGAAAAAATTACATGGCCAAATTTTCGGTCAGTTACGGCACATATAACTTTAACATTCTGTCGAAACACCATTGTTCTTGCAGAAACCACACCATCTGAAAATCATTACTTGTAACTGTTAAAAAGAATATTGAAATCCGAGGTACATGTACATCTACCGATCGCAAAAAAGTTGCCAACCTCTCCTATGTCTCTGCTAGAACGTTAAGGTTATCTAAGGATATCAAATGATTACTTTACCTCTTCACTATTCATACGCATAATACCTTCATTTATATAATTTGTATACGTTAGTGTTGAAATTTCATATGATAAACAGAAAGAAATATGGTACAAATATCTCCAATATATTTTATTACCTGTCACAGCTGCCGCCAAGGTAACGAGGCCAAACATCACAGCAAAGATCATCATCTAAAAACATGGATAACATTTGGTTACATCTCAGTACGTTACGGTGCAAATATCGGATACGATATTCTCAAATATATTTTTAAGTTACAATAAAAATTGCCAGTAGATGCGCTTACACCATTTTATCATAATAAATAACCAGAAAAATTAAAATAGGATGGGGAAGTTAGTCGATAAAATAGAATCATTAAAATATTGAAAATATCACTAAAATAATACTTGTTTTGTCTTTGCGATATGTCTGTTTCTTTCTTCAGATTTAAAACTCGGGGGAGATAATTTGATTTTATAATCATACTTACAGTCTAATGACCAATCTAGTTATTTGTCCGTCCGGGAAATTGATTTATAATAGATTTATATTTTATTTTCTCAAGATAAGTGTATTTTCAAATTAAAGCAAAAAAGAACTCACATTATTTGTCCAAAGTAAATTATCCTGTCAAAGTAAAATTGCCGAGTGAATTTGCGACCCACGTTTTAGTCCTATTCTTGTTGCATATTTTGCTGAATACATTTCATTATGCATAATGAGTAGATATATTCAGTACAATATGCAGTAAGAAATAGACTAATTTTACTTTGACATAATAATTCACTTTGAAAAAAATAATGTTAGAAATATCAAAACCCATATCTTAACACAAACAATTCAACGATTACAACAAATCATGACAAATAATGGAGATAACAATTTTGCAGAGTTGATTATTTTACGAACCTTTAGGGACCAACTTAATCATTTCGATATTACCGTAGTTCATTATACAATTATTACAGACATTTTACATGAAAATTGACGAGAAATGAACATTACTACGTTATAACCACGAGTTCGTTATAAGCGTGTTCGATATAAACGTGTTTACTATGATTGAAATATCCCTTTAGAGTAAATATAATAAATAGCACTAGATAAAATGATATTTTATGGTAATTTATGATAAAGTATGTAAAGGCACGATTTTTAAATTTTATTTGAATTCGAACGAATAAATTGACAGATTATTTTCTTAATTTTGAAGAATACATTGACAACTATTTTTTTCTTTAATTTAAGGTGTATTTTACAGCAAAATGTATACAAAGTTTTAATGGTAAAAACTTTACCTTCAAAAGCCAGAGTACCGCTCACTCTATCGTCAGCAACTTAGATTGTAATACTGAAAATAGACGCAATATCCGAAAACATATATGCAAACATCCGCTATAAAACAAATATATGTACGTAGTACTATATAAATATGTCTGATACTTGACTGACCTACTGTAAGAGTATAAGGGTATCCGACATCAATATCAATCAAAAGGACTACCCATAAAACGGCCTTTAGCGTACTCTTCAAACAAAAATCTTCAATCTCGATAAGCTGCACTTTGTTTACCTTATGTAAAGTTACTAAATCAACAATATCATCACCCTCGTCTATGAGTGATAGAAGTATCATTGCTACTCTTTCTTTTTGTAATCTTCTTGGTGCAAAATGGTCATGTGTTGAGTGTGGAAACATAACTGTATACATACTAGAATACTCTGTAAAGTTGATAATTCAATACACTAACTGTGCATACACAAGGCATACTTCTCATACCTATTGGTGCTGCTCTGGACCCAGTTTCACGGACATTCCTTAACTTCACTTGAAAAGATTTCTTTAAATTATTTTCAAGCATTAATGTTTCTATTTTTTTAAACTTCATACGGGTATGACAGAAATTTTGTTTGCAAACTGTGTGAATCCATGTGTTTTGAAGCAAGAAAAAACGCAATTGCTGAATGGGATATTTTAGACTTAAATAATTCCATTTTGCTGTTTACAAGCATATTCATTGGATTAGAAATTAACTTTTCAGCCCATAAAGGGAAAATCGGCGTCGCATTTTGTAACATCACTTCTGATTGGTTGAGATAATAGCGCAATATATAGTTTCATATATAGTTCAAAGATGAATTTGGAATTTTGAAGAAATTTTCTTTGCGACTTATCTAAAGAACACTCAGAGTTTTGTGTTATATTCCCATAAAATATCAAATATATATTCAAGTTAATCATTAAATAATACATTAGGCATACTTCAAAGCTCTCTATTTATAAATATATGCACTGCTGACAAGTACTGTAAACAAATCAAGAAACTTAAACTGAAGACATCTCTATTTGTTGAATATTAAGAGATAAATATGAATTCAAGCATACATTAGAGATTTGGGAAGCGTCACTTTGAATTTTCAAATAAAGTTTAATATTGGAAATGTTATAACCTGTTAAAGTCGGGACATGTTCTGGGACACCCTGTATATATTCACTCGTTTTTATTCACGTGCACGACCCAGTACTAGATCCATTAATGAACCGATGATTAGAGTGCAAAGTTTTAAGGGAAAAGCAGGTTCTTGGTAAACAAATTCTAAACTTATTCTGAATAATAATTATCTAAAGGGTTCAGATTAGAGTAGCGTCACGAATACCGTTTAACGGGTTTTCTCACTTGTGCTATATAGCTCCAGTAATGAATCCATAGTTAGAGTGTAAAGTTTTAAGGGAAAGCGGGTTCATTGTAAACATGGTCTACCTGTTCTGAATAATAATTAAGGAAATCGTACACACCTAGCTGTTTAACGTACTTGTTGTATCACAGGCATGACCCCATAGATTTTTTTTTCTATCTATATTTATGTATGTAATACTTTGACTGAGCTTTGGCTGAACAGGCTCTGCAGGTAGGGCGTAAGAATTGTACCTGCTGCCCCTATTGCATGATCGTAAAAGGCGACTAAATTTACGATCTTATCTTTTTTTTCTCCCTAAATTACTTTGTTCTTCCTAGAGTCTCCCTTGACACCACCTCACTTTTGGCCTTTGGTTTAGCGCTCGCCCCTGTGAGGTAGGCTATGGGTTCTGTCCCCTGGCCGAGACACACCAAATTCTATAAAAGTGGTAGTTTCTGCTCCTGCTTATCGCTCAGCATAACGGGAGTGGGATGACTGGTTTGCCCATTGTCAGTATAATGTGAACGGGTGGGGTGTGTTGCTTGTTGTCTTCGACGGCATGCTTCAGTGATATAGCACTATAAAAAGGGCAACAGTTCCACTATACAAGAAGACACAACATGAATATACCGCACTTGAGTCTCCCAAAACACGCACCTCGCACAACATACACGCAACACACTGCATACATGGGAGGCCGTCCTTATATGACCATAGCTGTTAATAGGACGTTAATTAATCAAACAAACAAAAACAAACAAACTTTGGCTGAACTTCGCATCAAAGGAAGCTAGTAGTAGCTTGTGGTGATGTCTCTTGATTGTCTTGACTGGTTGTAGCTGCTGTTTTCCCATAGTGGCTAATTTTACTACTTGTTGCTTCCAGTGTCACGTATACATACTGGTAGTAGTTTGCATACCTTTAAAAGTTATTTTAAAAACAGCGAATACTGACACAGTATTACATATATAGAGAAATATATAGGGAGATCCAAACGCCGGTGGTAATCTCAACGTTAAAGTGAATAGTCGGGCAAAGAAAAACAGTCTAAATGCGTTCGTTGGCATTCCAAAAGTTCTCACTTATTAATACGACGGTCAAGTTATGCTTAGTTTCCCAGTTCTGACCATTAAAGTAAAGAAAAGTTGAAAGCATTGAAAGCGAGGCTGCGTGGAAATGTAACCACGGACATAGTGAGCCGGGAGGACGTTTTAGAATTCCCATACTATAAATTAATTTCTTCGTATGCAGACAGATTTTGACGAGAGATTTTATTTTTCTATTTCATAAGAAATTATACTGGATACATTCACACCATTTTTACCGACTTTAGCCATCCTTGCCCGACTGTTCGCTTTAATGTTTGTGACCCTGTTTAAACCAATGATATTTCGTATACTTACGTGCCCATTGTATAAATCACTTCTTAGGTATATTTGAACATAACTAAATTGATAAAAAATCTGTATGCATCAGGTATAACTTAAGTTATAACTGTTGAGTACCATATGGTGTTGTTTTGTTTATAAATTTTTGACAAAATATGCAATATAGTAATACATTTTAGTTTAGCAAGTCCAAAGGGTTGAGTACATATTTCTGTCACCAAGTGTCACTATTTTTCTAGCGTTACTTTATCCATTCCTTCACTATCCCATAGTAAAACTGAAGGCTGTTCAGGAGAAAAAAAAGTGACCAATCATAGGCCTGCAGAGACTTCCTTTGAAGATTACAGAGAGACGACGTCCGACTTGAAAGCCAACAGTCAACCACAGTGTATCGTTATATGTCTCTCTTGATGAACATTAAAGGACAATATTACTTGTGTCTCCTGAACTTCCTCCAGTTTTACTATGAGATAATCCAGGTGTGGATATAGCATTAGTGATAGTAGCCCATGGAGCATGGAGGATGTTTTAAGAGATGATATATAGACATACAACATATCAATTGCTTAAAGAGTGTCTAAAATCTTGAAAATTTTGCATGTTATTGCAGTTTTCACATTCAATAGTTTTACTTTTGGTTATTTCTAGCTTTGATGCTATTTTTGTAAGGGCTATGAGTTGTTGGAATATTGTGAGGGGTCTATGATAAGAAGGTCAATGACACAAAATAACGGAGGTTACATAAATAAAACGATATATTTTCATAAAAACACATAACAAGAAATCTCAGAGACAATGGGAAGAGGGATCTTTTCCCTGCGTTTCTCTTCTTCTTTCCCTTCCTTTCAAATATTGGATACTTCATAGTAAGCACGCTTCGCACAGCCACTTCAAATGTAAGATTGCATTTATATATGCCAGCATTGAATGTTGTCGGCACTCTTGACATTGAGACTGTGACTCAGAATGTCGCACACCCTTATCATTTATCATCATTATTATTTCTATCGTCTATTTGTTTTATACATATACATTTACGATACTCACTCTTAGTGAATCACCAATCATCGTCTAAGAGATAATCTGTCTTTTAGAAGAGACTGACTTATTTCACAATGTCGTGTCAATCGAGTAATCAATATTTATACTGTACCAGAAAAATAATTATAAGATTTTCAAATTCCATACCTACATGTATATTTAAACGCGCATAAGATAAACGAGAGACTAAAGCTATCCTCATACAGGGAACATCCGATATCATTACAATAGGGCATGCTTATAGTGATATATAGAGACATACATACCTGTCTGCGGAGTATCTCAGATGAACTGATCCAGTCACGCACTACACATAATATTATAGGAATATATTAACTTGTTCAATTAGAAACGTATATCCTATAGCATTTGTTTATTAAGATTTTTTATATAGATTTAGTGAGTTTACAAAATCCTAGGGAAGGGGTCATGTCAAGTGTCAAGTGTCAAGTGTGTGAACTTACGAGTACATAAGTTTTAATGTTTGTTGTTGGTCATTGCTCTATTTTTACAACATAACGGTGTAGATCCTTATAATGCAGCTTTATTACTAGCTTTTCGATATAGAAAAACGAAGCTATTTCAACTCTAGTAGATAAGATACTTAAACGTAACTTCGCTGCGTGTTTTTTTTCTTGCGTTACACATAACACGCCGAACAATTTGCGATGACCTTACATGTATCTAAAACAAACTCGATATTCAAGGGATTACTATCACTGACGTTATGTTTACCCCATTTCATTTGAAAAATGGAGGCATCAGAATACACAGGTAATTTGATCCCTTGATATACATCAAATGAACTGTATAGCTGTATACCGTAGTTAAATGGTGTTGCTTTGAAGTTGAGCGTCGCTCTCTATTCCTGTGATTGGTCAGGTTTTTGTTCTTCCCTGAACTGCTTTTCACAGAATATAATGTCATTGATAGTAACCCCTGCAGTATCGAGGATGAAGCAAAAACAGTCTGTCATTTTGTATTTTGAGATTGTTTTGTGTGCGTAAATACGTTGTTGAACTCCTTATGTGCATTTCAACCTTGACCCGCAAGTAAAGAGGTTGACAATAGGCCTATTCCGTGTTTGCTCGTCTCGAATCGGGTCTTTCTTCCAAGTGGCATTCGAATGCGCCTAGTGATTATCCGTATCGTAGAGTTACCTCCCCTGTCCTAAGTTGACGTTTGGCGGGAATACAAACAAAATAAACAGACGTTATTTCTATCGACTGAAGAAATATGGAAATGCTGCGTCCAAGTTTAAATGAAGTACAAAACGGTAATTTCAATAGCAGTATTGTCTCAATAGTGCTATTTTTGATTCACTTTTAACTCGATGCTGACTAGGCTAACTGACTTGCAGTTAGGGTTTTATTTTATTGATTTTTTTAACATGCCAGTCCACGTAACCAGTTTTGACGCATTCTTTAGCTGCTTCAATACGACTCATATCACAGGAGTTTGACGTTCTGTCATTGATAAATATATTGATATTATATAAAGTTACATAGGAATGTTTTCATATATGTAACAATATATTATTGACAGAACGTCAAGTTCCTGTGCTCGTACAAAACCCCGAACTTTGTTCTGGGGCCTAAATGATTAACAAACTACGGGCTAAATATGCACTCGGGATTGCATTATCATAACAAATTTAAGTTCTTCGTAAGAAAAGCCTAGATTTACACCAGTTTATAATCTGCTTCAAAAGTAGAGCTAACCTCCTCACGCTCAAACGCCGACATTTCAGACCAAGTTATCAATTTCAGAGTAATGATTAAGAGAAAATTAACAGAAATACTTGCATAAATCGAAGCGTAATTATCAATGCATGATGTATCGTTTGTGTCATCACTGGAAAATTTTTAATTCTCAAGGTAAATTCTATCTAAAAAATGTTTCAGCTATTTTCCAAATTAGGGTATCAATTTGGGTACAATGACGTTAATCGGACTCATATTTTTTGTCACTTGAAAATTGTACTTGCTGAAATATATTTTTATTTGTTATTAAATATCTATTCAAATTACAGTTTTGTTATATAAAATTATGTATTTGTGCATGAAGATGTGAAGTATATATACATGTAGGTATATCAACAACATTAATTAGTAATATCAACAACATTAATTAGTAAGAACTGTGTCCCCATATTTTACATCAAAACAATTTTTCACAATCATTGTCATTTTTTACATCTGTCCCTGACAAAAACCACTTGCTAAAATATGCAAGTATACAGAATGTAAAATGTATGATAGTTTTCCATGTGCAACCCTTCTAAGTTCAATGATTTTTCTCCTTATACAACTGGGGTTGATAAACGACACCATTCCCAATGCCAAACCCCCCAATTTTTTTCCCAATTACAATGAAAATTTCCCCAATCAAATTTCTGAAACCCAAACAAAACCCGAAAATCTCTTCCCTCATTGTTTAATCTAAAACAACCTACTCTGAAGCTGTTGTGATGGTCATCATCATTTGATAAAATGAAACAGTTTACTGTTTTACAATATCTAATCATCTATAATACCATGTTCAGTAATGGGAAAATTATTACCAAAACTGCTCTTTGTGCGATTAAAAATTCTCAATTTGTTACAAAAACTTTTTCCCCAAAATACCCCAAAAAAATCACTGAAGTTCTTACACACATCAAATTCACTAACTTGAAAGCTTATTTGACATTACAGAGAGAAGTTGCCTGGAGAATAAACTTCAAGAACAAAGAGCAAAAAGAAGAAGTTTGGAGCCTGAACTAGACAAAAGTGAATGATACGCATATTATTGCAAATTCATTTAAGATTTTGAACATCTTTTTTATTTGCTTATTTTCCACATTACAACATGACAGCAAATAACGTATTGAATATTATGCAATTACAATGTATCCTTGATCTCCAGGGGTTGCAATCACATGCACTCTCTCCACCCCTTGAACATTTCGTCAAGGATGATTGCTTACTGCCATCTGTCAGTTATAGGTACAGTAGTTGTGAATTCGAAGAGAGCGTACATGATTGTAACCCCTGGAGATCAAAGATGTATACCATACTTTGTACTTTTAAATATTGTCCTAGATGCTAGCAATATAAAATGTAAGCTCATTTAAATTATTTCATTATAGTCATTGAATTCATTAAACAAGAAAATTGTATATATGTTAGATAACTGAGAAAATATCAGTTTCATTTTTTTTCTTATGTTCTGCCAGCAAAAGCCAAATTAGCCCAGGTTAAAGATACCTATTTCAAGAAGACAGGTAAGTTTCATTTTATTATTTTAAAATCTATTGTGTATTCACAGAAAATTGATAATATTATATCAACCAGGTTTTGGGTTTTATTAGTTTGACATGTCCCCTTAATTGCCAGGGTCATGTAAGGACTTGCTAGGTTTGTTGGTGGAGGAAAACTGGAGTACCCATCGAAAAACCACTGACCAGCAGTTAGTTTAAACTTTATTTTTATTTGAAACAGGTGGAGGGCTTGTGGTAATATCTCGAGACAATTTAACCACTCGGCCACTGCGGCCCGACAGTGTATCAACCAAAATCGAAATTAAAAAAAAAAGAGTGAAGAAACAGACATTTAGAATTAAAGTCTTTCAACTTAATTTTTGAAATTTATATTCAAATTTAATTTTAAGGAGTATTGTATAGTATATTTTGTTTCTGAATTTTTTGTTATTTTATTCTGCTTATTTGTATCATTAATATGCAGTGTATTATATATTCTAATATATATTCCATTTCTGCATATTTTTAAAGGGACAATTCAGTCTAAGAGAACATTAAAATTTGTACATATATCAGGAAAAAAAACCCAGTTCTAATGGAAATTAGATTGGTTGGTTTTACTTTGATATGCCAGAAAAGCCCATGGTGGTGAAATGCATGTGAAATGTTCAAACTCTCGCTGTCCACCATTCTAATTGTGGTCAAACATCTTGTATGCCGAACCCTGTCCCTTGCTCGTAAAGTAATGCTACTTTTGTCTAGAACTGCTCAAATCGCTCTAGCATTATTGTATTTACCTTATTAGGTGAATTGTCTTGCCTAAAAAATCATTTTATCACCTCCTCAGTGGTTATGTAGTTCATTTATTTAACGTGCGTGACCCTGGCTCGGATATGGGTACAGCGTACATATTGTACTCGCATAATCGTATTGATCAACAATTTGTAATTACAATGGTATCAATTAAAATACTAAACATTGACGTGAAATTTGTCAATAATTTATGTCCTATGTTTCATAAGAAATGTAGAACAATATATTTATGCCATATTTTGCTTCTTGGTTATGTAAAAGAATTAGCCTGAGTGAATTGTCCCTTTAATTTACAGTGTAGATTATCTCCTTTGCATGAAGGTATCAAATGTGACATTCTTTTGTTAGGTAAACTCACATTGTTTTCTCTGAAAAATATGACGTTGTTAGTTGTTACACTCAACACAGTAACGTCACAAAAATGAAAACACAACATTGTGACGTCACAATGAAAACACAACACTGTGACGTCACAATGAAAACACAACAACATGACGGCACTAGGAACATAACACAGTGACGTCACAATGAAAAATTTTACTTAATTAATAATCTTAATTATATATATAAAAAGGTTCCAGTCAGGTATTTGTTTTCTGTATTAGGAAGGGACAGATTTTTGGATTTTTTTTTTATATCATTGAAGTAAAATAATGTTTGTTTTGGTTTCATTGTAGAAATTTCTAAAGTCCTCAATCATAAAGTTGGTCAATTTCAAATATCAGCTAACAGGTATGTACAATTCAGGTTTCTTAACTTACTTTCTTCTTCCTAACACCTTCCTTGACGCCATCTCACTTTTGGCCTTCAGTACACCAAGCGCAGTTAAGAAAATTGAAAATGAAAGAGCACTCAAGAGGACCAAGTTCGGACTAACATTTCACGAAATTATGGCACCAGGAAGCTATTAATCAATTTACAAAAGAAATCAAATAGAAAAAATCACCACGGTATTCATGAAGGTTTCAGTCTGTATTTTGTCAAATTGGAAGTGAAACCAAGACCTCAAAAAGGGGGTCAGGGATACTTGAGTCTAATGTTGTATCTTTTATTTTCTACCTGTAGCATAGAAAAGGAAAACCAAACAAGGCGGAGGACAATTGCTGAAAAAAATAACCAACTATCATCTCTGAAGGAGAGTCAACTAGAGGAAATGTGAGAAGTATACTATAATGAGGAAATGTGAGAAGTATATTATAACGAGGAAATATGAGAAGTATATTATGATGAGGAAATGTGAGAAGTATACTAAATATTAACCAACCATTTGATATCTATTTAAACCAGCAAATGTGAGAAGTATATTGAAACAAGGTGATATGAGAAGTATAAATTATAAACGAAAAACATGAGAAGTATATTATAACAAGGAAATATGAGAAATAATGAATTTATCAATATAAATCTTATCATTATAACAATAAAACTATTTTCAATCTCACAAAACATCACAACACCAGGGGTATTTAAAGTTTGATGTATACCGAAATTAATGTAAAATCATTTATTCTGTTACATTTTATAGTAAAGCATTTGAAGAAAACTTGGCAGCAATTGCAGATAAATTGGTGCTTGCAAGAAAATTTTATGTAAGTGTAACCCTGGTTTAATACTACCTGTACGAAAAAATACGGGCGTATTCAGGGTGGAATTTTAAGACAAATTCCTGCTTTTATATAAACAGGAATCCTGCTAAGGTATATAACAAGAACAGTGAGTAGAATAAGCGGAATTCGCCATTATTTCAGGAATTAAGACGGAAATCAAGCGGACTTCAGCAGGAATATGAGGCGAATTATTTAAATGAGATAAGCAAGAATCCCACAAAATGATTCCGCAAAAAATCCGCCTTAGCTAGTGGAAAACATTCCGTCTTTGTCCATCGAAACATTCCGCCTTTGTCCATTGAAACATTCCGCCTTTGTCCGCCTAAACATTCCGCCTTTGTCAGCCTAAAAATTCCACCTTTGTCAGCCCAAAGTATTATGTGACTTTAGTCTCAAAACTGTTACTAATAAAAGTAAAAATAATCTAAACAAAAACAAACAAGAAAGTCAATAAGCAGGATTTTTTATCAATAAACTTATAGAGTTTAAAAGTCAATATAGTCTTTTCACCACATATGGCTCTTAGCTGATTCATATAGAGTCCTGTATATAACAATATTATGGTCAATGAATTGTCCATGATTTGTCCATGATATCTTCTACACATTGAAGATTTTTTCTTGGCATAACTAATCCTTCCTTTTGTTGAAGATAACTTTATTCACTTAACATTGTCTGAAATATAGAAGGAAAAAAATACATTCAATTACTTTTTCAAAAATCATTTATTCTTTTCCTTATACCTTTAGCTATCCTAATCCTATAATGTCCTTTTATATTGATAAATAGTTAAAGCTGCATCAGTGTTATAAATTCGACAAATTCTACAAATTCACTGCACTGGTTTTAGTAAAACAAGCTGGATAAAAGTTATGCTTATTGTACAACATTTTGGATCAATTAATTGGTATCTTTGACCTAATTTTCAAACACTTTTTCTGTGCTGAATTTGACACATTATAATAATTCAATTGTATAAGCTTTAAATTATAGTATGTTCCAAATATACTGATGCTACTTAAATACAAATTCTCTGTGCCTAAATGACCCAACAATATTGATGCTCAAGAAGGAGATTTATATATATATATATATACTGGCAATAATATGACAATAAAATTCTCACCACTTAATGTATGTCCCACAAAAATCAAAATAATTACATGGTATATACTCTCCAAATGTAACTATGAATCTAAAACTTACCAGTATGAATGTTGCTCCTATGGTTGAAATCTTCATATCATTCTGTTAATACATCCATAAACTCTTTTCTGTATAAGTTATGCAGTTGCATATTACCTTTTACTGTACCATAGAATCCAAAATAAACAAAGATAGTTCCATTTCTAGAAAACTTTGATAGGGATATTTAACACAAAATCACAGAGAAAAATGTCCTCCTCCATCCACTGCATTCACTTTCAAAAGTGCTGGAAAGTAGATTCACCGTTGGAGAATGGAAAAATTGGGGCACAAGAAAGGATTTTTATTACTACCATAGTAATTAAAAAGTGATTTTGTTTTTCATTTGCTATATCTGATTGGAAACAAGTATATTACACACATGTTCTAATTATTTTCCTTTTTGTGAACTTCAATCATCATGTACATATATATTCCAACAAATAGATTTAATAAGTAAATCATAGTTGTTTATAGATAAACCTATACCCTATGGTTGGCCCCTTGATGACTCACTGATCAGAATCCTTGACCTCTGGGAATCCCTTGTCCAGTGCCCAACTGGGGGGCCAATATATCTAGATCTACTGATAAGAGATCTAGATGCCAGCATCATACTGGTAACACATTGGGAGCTGGACTTAGACATGTATATATACAGTACATATATATATAATAAAAAAAAACAGAAAAATTAAAAATTGCCTAATTTACCTACTGCTAGCTATTAAATAAGTCAAAGAACTTTGAAAAGAAATATGAAAAAATATTAATATATTTAAATACTATAAAAGTTTGAGTCTTCTCAAAAATTAGCAAATGTATGAAGTTACTTATCATTAGACTCTTTTCAAGTCCAGCTTCAGGCAATTAGTTTAAATGACATAATCAAGAATTTCAATGTTTCTATAACTTGTTTGCCTAAGTCTGAATTTCGCTAGAAAAATGATAAAGTTCAAAATTCCGCTAATTGAAAATGACAAAGATGAAATTTCCGCCTGAATTCCGTCAATTGGAAAGGGCAAAGATGAAAATTACGCCTATATGAGTTTTCTCAGAGTTTAAATCCGTCTTTGTCCGCCTAAGTCCGCTTAATAAACCCTGAATATAAGATGGATTCAGGTAAAGCATTTAGGCGGACATAAGACGGAATCTTTGAAAATTCCGTGTCCGTCTAAGGTCCGTGTTTCTTTCCGTGTTTTAAGCAGGATTTCAACCTGATTCAGGTTGGTATCCTGGTTATGTCCGGGCGGAATCCTGTTAACAGTTTCATACAGGTAACCGCAATATATTTTGCTTGGCTAGAGAGAACTTCTTTTTAGCTTGATCGGTTGAGCGTTAGACTAGTAATCCAGAGGTCCCGAGTTCGATCCCTGGCAGAGGCAGATATTAAATTTATTGTATTTACTGTAGATTTTTGTATCGCAAGTGCCATCAATATTTGCAAGAGTTACAGAACTTTTAAAATCGTCAAACAGATAATTTCTTGGTTTCCGCTCAATAACTTTTGTATAAACTATCCGACTTCAACCAAATTATGTACGTTACTTTATATCAATGAGGCAGATTTTGGCCATTATCTTGGATTGGTTTGATACTGGTCAAAATCAATCATTAATTTTTGCAAGAGTTAAGGGACTTGATAACTTTTCCTAATTATGAACAATATTTAATAACTATTTTTTGTGATGTTTTAAACTGCTGTGCAGGTGACAAATCCACTTCCATTGAATTATTGTCTGATGTTGTCAGGTGATGGTAAAGAAATGCTCATGATCTAGAAGTACATTTATAATGTATTTTCAGTCTCTGCTAGATTGGATTTCTGTTTTAATGTTTTATATTTGCATAGGATGATGGCAATCTTAGTCAGGAAATATCAGATATTGAAGAAAGAAAAGAACAAATGGAAAGCAAAGGTAATGAACACATTGACACATAGTAAGAAAGGGCCATATTTAATAGAAATATTTTAATAGGCTTATTTATCTATACGGTAATTCATTATACTGGATTTCTAAAGATTGAGTTTAATAATGATCATAGGTTCTGGGATCTGTCCTCTGGCCGTGACGCACCAGAGTCTATAAAAGTGGTAGTTTCTGCTCCTGCTTAGCGCTCAGCAAACAGGGAGTGGGACGACTGGTTCGCCCCTTGTCAGTATAATGTGATCGGATGGGGTGTGTTGCTTGGTGTCTTCGACAGCATGCTTCAGTGATATAGCACTATAAAAAGGGCAACAGTCACACTAAACAAGAAGACACAACATTAATATACCGCAGTCTCCCAAAACACGCACCTCGCACAACATGCACGCAACGCACCGCATACATGGGAGGCTGTCCTTACATGACCATAGCTGTTAATAGGACGTTAATTAATCAAACAAACAAACAAATCATAGGTTTTTGTGACTGATCACATGTATCTCAGTGTGTCTGAATTGATACATATGTACTTGGGATGGGGAATGGGGTATAAGTTGGCATCCTGGGCGACAGTTTAAGTTACCATATTCTTTATCATTTAATCAACTGTTAAATAAAAAATATACTCAAAGTCCATATTTGATGATCAGTTGAAAATAGCATGCTACCTGCTTACACAGATGAGTATTCCTGTCTTTCAGAGTTACTTCCCCTTGTTGACTTGTTTATGCTATGGTCCAAGTGTGGAAATCAATATTAGTTCTAATGGTTAAAATCAAAATAATTGTAATTACTTATTATTACATGTTTTTTCTCTGTCTCTGCTGAATATATATATTGTGGAAGTTCTGATCCTTTGTTTATAATAGCTGCAGATTTCTATAAGGAAATGGTGGCTTTAGAGTCCAATTTTGAGCAAATACAACTCAATAGACAAGAGAAAGGGGAAGATCTCGGTGATAATGGGATTGATATGGCTACACGGAAAACTATCAAGTATGTATCAGATGTTTAAATTATCTATCAAACTTTTGGTGTCTATAGAAAAAAGATCAATACTTAAATTAGACTAATATAATCTTACATAGGTCTGTCAAGTGGACAGGGATATCTCAACCCGAGTGAAATATTTTTGCTGGTTAACCCGAAGCTTTTATTGACTGGATATGAAAGGTTCAGTGTTAAGCTTTTAGCTTATATATATACATACCATATTTAAACTAATAAGCAACAAGTGTGCTTATGATGATCTTGGGGAAAAAAATAGTGTGTTTTAAGGGTATAGATAACTCTGCAGTGAGCAAAAATATGACATGTTTCAATTCAGTATTTATTTCACTTTAAAAACAGGTCCCTTCTCCAAGAAGTCAAGGAAGAATGTGAGAGAGCTACTGCCCTACTACAGAATGTTGACGAGGCTCTGAAGGATGATCAAGATAAGCTGGAGAAAGTCAAAGAGTGATTTCCTCAAATTTTAACTAAAAATATTAATATAAAATGAATGTAACTCTTTGATCTCTTTGAAGCAGTTTCAAGACCAAGATGTGAGAAATTGAAGGAAATGTTTTTGTTACTGAGAGAACCGTAATTGACTTTCTGGAGAAAAGATTATACCACTAAATACACTAAATGTGTATACTTAAGACATATATTGATTAACACAAATCAAACATTGGCATTATTTAATTCACAGATCTGAAGAAGATTATTCTAATTTTAAAAACTGTTTTCGACTTTTGAAAGTATTGTTAACAGTTTAAGATTTTATTTATTATGAACTTGTTATGATTTAAAAACTTTTATTGTTTTGAATAAATTTGTTATGAACATGATTTACTTTGATTTTAATTTTTATTCTGATGTGTATAAAGGCTGCTGTCAGACATACCAATTGATTAGTAACATGATTTATTAGCTCACCTGGCCCGAAGGGCCGGTGAGCTTATGTCATGGCGCGGCGTCCGTCGTCCGTCGTCCGTCGTCCGTCCGTCCGTCCGTCCGTCCGTCGTCCGTCTGTCCGTCAACATTTCCTTTAAATCGCTACTAGTCATAGAGTTCTGCATGGATTGTAACTAAATTTGGCCACAAACATCCTTGGGGGAAGGGGAACAGAACTTGTATAAAATTTGGCTCTGACCCCCCGGGGGCAGGAGGGGCGGGGCCCAATAGGGGAAATAGAGGTAAATCCTATAAATCGCTACTTGTCCTAGAGTTCTGCATGGATTGTAACCAAATTTGGCCACAAAGATCCTTGGGGAAGGGGGAACAGAACTTGTATAAATTTTGGCTCTGACCCCCCGGGGGCAGGAGGGGCGGGGCCCAATAGGGGAAATAGAGGTAAATCCTTTAAATCGCTACTTGTCCTAGAGTTCTGCATGGATTGTAACCAAATTTGGCCACAAACATCCTTGGGGGAAGGGGAACAGAACTTGTATAAATTTTGGCTCTGACCCCCCGGGGGCAGGAGGGGCGGGGCCCAATAGGGGAAATAGAGGTAAATCCTTTAAATCGCTACTTGTCATAGAGTTCTGCATGGATTGTAACCAAATTTGGCCACAAACATCCTTGGGGGAAGGGGAACAGAACTTGTATAAATTTTGGCTCTGACCCCCCGGGGGCAGGAGGGGCGGGGCCCAATAGGGGAAATAGAGGTAAATCCTTTAAATCGCTACTTGTCATAGAGTTCTACATGGATTGTAACCAAATTTGGCCACAAACATCCGTGGGGGAAGGGGAACAGAACTTGTATAAATTTTGGCTCTGACCCCCCGGGGGCAGGAGGGGCGGGGCCCAATAGGGGAAATAGAGGTAAATCCTTTAAATCGCTACTTGTCATAGAGTTCTGCATGGATTGTAACCAAATTTGGCCACAAACATCCTTGGGGGAAGGGGAACAGAACTTGTATAAATTTTGGCTCTGACCCCCCGGGGGCAGGAGGGGCGGGGCCCAATAGGGGAAATAGAGGTAAATCCTTTAAATCGCTACTTGTCATAGAGTTCTGCATGGATTGTAACCAAATTTGGCCACAAACATCCTTGGGGGAAGGGGAACAGAACTTGTATAAATTTTGGCTCTGAGCCCCCGGGGGCAGGAGGGGCGGGGCCCAATAGGGGAAATAGAGGTAAATCCTTTAAATCGCTACTTGTCATAGAGTTCTACATGAATTGTAACCAAATTTGGCCACAAACATCCTTTGGGGAAGGGAAACAGAACCTGTATAAATTTTGGCTCTGACCACCCGGGAGCAGGAGGGGCGGGGCCCAATAGGGGAAATAGAGGTAAATCCTTTAAATCGCTACTTGTCATAGAGTTCTACATGGATTGTAACCAAATTTGGCCACAAACATCCTTGGGAGAAGGGGAACAGAACTTTATAAATTTTGGCTCTGCCACCCCAGGGCAGGACGGGTGGGGCCCAATAGGGGAAATAGAGGTAAATCCTATAAATAGGGCCCAATAGGGGATTTAGAGGTTAATATTAAAATTCCTTCAGAAAAGAAACAATGAACCTGTATTCAGATCATTACTTGGCATAACAAACCAGGTGAGCGATACAGGCCCTCTGGGCCTCTTGTATATATATGAATACACTTTGAATACAACAATTCTCGTGCATCGATCAGCTGATTTCGAACATCATGCCAGTTTCATATCAATAAAGAAATAGTTCCCCACAATATTTTAATGTATAATCTTTAATGTGTTGTTTACTATAAAAAGTTAATCAAATCTTATTTTAACTCTATTTCTTGTTTATTGGTTTGTCATCTGCAAAGAAAAGGTCGACCGGAAGTGGGAAGCTTGAAAACGCGGCGTTGTAGAACAATTTTGTCATCCAGCTGTTCCATTTATCTCGTTTCTCGTCATATATGGGTATCATTATTTCAAATATAATATTATAACCTTTCAATAATTTTTATTTTCATAAAGTATTCTAATGTAAATTATGGATTGAATGTATTTTTCTGCTATTCATAGCCGCTATGAAAATTAGAAAAATACATTCAATCCCTATATATAAGCTAATACTGTATAGATTGTAAAACACAGGGTTGATATTTTGATTATTGCGAGACATTGGCATAATTGCAAAAAGTCTGAGTGTTTTGAAATAGTTATATAATATATAAATGCATATACTTTAATAGCCACAACTTCAAAAATTTAAAACCTCATTGAAATTTAATTTTTTTGTATTTAGCCAAAATCGCAAATATTTAACCTATGAAAATAACAAGCAAATACATGTAGTACACAGCATTAGTGTTACCACTGCATGCACTAGGTTTCACTTTTCTATACAAATTTTTAAAATTTTCTCTTAAAACCTAAATAAGTGTTTCCCTAATTTAAAACTTATTTTTACACTTACACAGATTTATATTAAAATACAGCTAGAATACTTAAAGAAAATCTGGCTGATGCTATTCAGTTGGGCCATAGTAACACTTGTATTATAAGGATCCATTAAAAGTTAATTAGAGTTACTAACTTAATTATAAAGTTTAAAAAAAATGGCTACGACTAACAGTGAAAATTTAAACACTGGGGTATACATGGTGGCGTTCTGAGTTATCCGAGTTACTTCCCTTTGTTTCATTCTGTTCGCACCGATTCATCACTGATCATGCCATCTCCTGATTTCCATTTGATTATGGGGACTGCAATTAATCCTTTGGGAGATTGGTACTGCTCGAGGAAGTGAAGCAAAGGGATGTAACTGATAGACCAGGGTGGGCACTCGTGTTTAAATGGAGGATGTATACAGGTCACATTTGAAAATTGGGATTTCATAGAAAATGAAAAAATGATAATAAAGAAATCATCAATTTACTGGTTGTTTATTATCATACATTAATGTTTCACAATTGTTCCCATACTGTTCTTTTTACAATGTATAAATTAAACAAAAAAAAATGTGCCTATATATTAAAAGATTCCGTACATGTATAAATAATATCTTTTATTATCTGTTAAAAACAACATTACTTATAGTCCAAAGAACTAAAGCACTGACAAAATACATTGTCTTGTGGAATGTGAATCACAGAAAAACTCCATATTGGTTCTGTTATAGTGATGTTATAGTGATTTTTTTTTTATACCACTCCATTTCTTAATTTGTATCTACACTTTCCTATAGTTATATATTGATAAGAAGAAAAGTTTCACCATCAAGAATCATAATTTAACCTACAGTATATAGTTGTAGCTTGGGTCAAAAACAAGCATGGTAAAACCTGATTGCATAATGTGATGGTTGGTTTGAAAAAATGTATGTAGAAGTCTGTTCAACTTTTCTTCTCATTTCTAATTATTTCCAGTACTCATTTTCCTTGGGAAACTAATGTTCATCATATATAGCCAACAGTTTTTAAGGTTATCTGCTGGCACAATATTAAAAAACGAAGACAAATATCACAGTCTCTTCAATATAGATCTCATTTCATATAAATAAAATGTAGTTCTTCAAGATTTCATACATCCTAAATGTCACACATCCAATTTAACTGCTTCACTTTTTGCCGAAGATATCATCTAACAATCGTAGGTAATTGATGCTAGACACAGCGGATTTGTCCTGTTTGGTTCCGCTCCAGTTTGAATCATCGGGCACGGCTCGGTGTTGTGCGGGTGGTACAGGGGCATCTCTCCAGTTCATACTGTTAACAAGTTCACTGTAATGTACTTCTCCCTTCTCATTGGCTGGAGCACTGCACATAGATAAAAAAAATATATATATTATATTAAAAACTTTACACTAGCCTGGTATCCAGAAAAAATAAGCACCAGTTTCCAAAATGTTGATAAAGAAAGGAAAAGGACTTGTAAACTTGAGTATTGAGAGACTTGTATGTATGTGAGAGTAAAATACAAGCTTGCAGCAGATTAGGTCTATACTTCAGGAATATATGGTCCTTATTACTTTGGTAAAAACATAATGTACATATATATCAGCTACATAAACAGCGAAGTGATATTTAGCATTAAGGGGAGATAATTACAAATATAGAGATAGAAGTCATAATTGTGATCAATATCATTAGTATGAAGAGGAGACGTAAATCATAATTCTTATCTTAGTTATTTACATCCATGTACAGTAAAGTATATGGTATTAAAATATAAATTTCAATGGTTAACAGATCTTCTTTGATTAAAAAATAAGTTTGTTAAAGCGTCGAGCAAATTCATAAAAAATATTCTGAAGAGTCATTTCTATAATCACACAGGCATTCCTAGTAAATTGATTTTTATAATTTGCGCCAATTAAATATATATGTATACCTATACTATGTGAAAATATGGTTTTTTGTAGAAAAAATACTCTTGTCTAAAATCATTTTTAAGTCGTGCAGTCAGTCAAAATGTGACATGTTCATTCTGTATCACCAAAACAGCTCCTAAACCTCTATTGCATTTAACTCGATCATTCTCCCCTGAAATTCTATAATGTCTTTGTATCAGAAGAGTTCAAAAGTGTCTTCAGGGGTAAATTAAGATATTTAATGAGCCCAATTATTAGATGAGATATATATACTTACATGGCGAGTGCAGCTCGGATGATGTCGTCTGGCAGTGGTACATGGTGGGCATGGAATACTGTCCTCACAGTATCCACATCAAGGAAACCAGTTCTGTTGTAGATAAATACATTTATTTTAATATCAATTCAATTTACTGGGCTATTTTGTATATATCTTCCATCAATATGTATTTAGTATTTGATGAAGAACCTCATAACAAAATTATAATAATTAAACTATCAAATACAAACATTTTAATGATTTTTGTTGGATGAATGAAATTATCATACCTGCACTTATGAATATAATAAAAAAGTGAAAAAACATTACTGGATCCAGAGAAATGAAAATATTTAAAATCATAACTACCCTTGGAAAGATTAACCACTTATACACATGCATCACTACCCTACAGTTATTTTGGACACTTTCACCACTAAGCCCTCCGAATGCCCCACACATATGAAACTTTTCAGTAAAGTACAGTATACTTACTTGTCTTTGTCATTTTGCATGCAGTCCTCCACAAGTTTGGCAAAGCCCTCATAGTTCCTCTTCCTCAACTGTTCCTGTGTAACTGCTACCAGGTTGCGGGCATCTACGGTGTCCTCACCACTCTTCTCGGCATAGTAACGGGCCAAGGTCATGACCTCTTGGTCAGTCATTTCTGGGTCAACTTGACGTAATAATGCTACAAGTTGTTCGTAAGTAATGATTCCGCCGCCACTGGGGTCGTTCTTGGCAAAGAATGACCTGACCTCATCAGGCGTCTTTCCAAGAATGTTGCCAAGTCGTGAAACTATGTTTTCAATGCTGGACTTGCTGAACTAAAATTGAAAAAAGAGAAAAATAATACATGTAGGTCAATGTTTAAAAAAGAAAAGTTTAATCCAGAAGTTTATATTAATATGATTTTATATGAGTTGTTAACCGTTCATTAAGAGTTGGGGTTTGGTTTCATTAGTTTAACGTCCTACCAACAGCCAAGGTCATTTCAGGACATGCCAAGTTTGTTGGTGGTAGAAAGCTGGAGTACCCAGAGGAAAACCACCAACCAGCAGTCAGTACCTGGCAATTTCCCCCCAAACTCGCAACCAAGAGCTGGACCGTTGAGGACTTGTGGATTATATGTAGGGACAATTATTATCCATTGGGCCATTGCGAGCCCCATTCATAAAGAAAGAGATACAATTTGAGCATGCTATACCATTCATTAAGAAGAGGTTATATACGGTAGTTAATTAAATTGGGTATGATATTATGTGCTTTAATTACCTCCCCTGCGTGAGCCTCCATGTAGTGGAAAGCGTACTCGTCAGCATCAATGAGTACAAACTTGTGACTGTTGAAGGTGACACAGGCTCCAACAAAGAGATCCTGGGACAGGTAGTACTCGGACATCTTGGTGCTGTACAGTGGCTGGTTAGGTTTCTTCACCCGTGACCTCTCAAGGAACTTTCCGCCGATGATACCTGTTCACACACAAAAACATCATTTTACAAAGTATTACAACAAGCCGACAATTATCTCATATTTCAGGTGTAACAAACAGTTTGAAATTATCATCTTTTGAACCAGAAATATTTCATCTTTAGTATAGTTGATAATATCTTATTTGGTATACACCAAATTCTTAAATTCATCTTTATAGTGCCAAGTACCAACAAATTGAACAATCGAAAATATGTTTGAATCATTTACCCCTGAATACACATTTCGACTCTTCTAAATCAAAGACTAGACTAGTCCATTATGAAATTACAGGGGTGAATGAAATTAATAAATAATCTTCTTTATATGCATTCATTGACAATAATAATGGATTGTGTTCTTGATCATGATTTTCTTCCAGATTTAACATGACCGCAGCTTAAGAATATATACATATCTAAATATATGTCCAATTTTGAGGTTTGCATGAAAGCGATATAAACCATAAAAGATACACTTGCAATCTTCTTATTATAAGACTGGAATGATATATTATGGAATTTTTAGGGGTGTGCAGGAATTAAATGTCATAATGAAGAAGGTGGGGTAAGGAATATACATGTTCACAGATGAAAGGTGAACTAACCAGAGTTCCTGACTGGGGGTTCAAACACAAGTATTGTGTCATCAGACAAGAAGTAAGAAATGATGAATCGACGGTCCATATCGATTGGCTTAGTGGTGTTCATCCTAGCGAGGAAACGCAGCACGTTGCTATCTAGACCGCGACGATCCTTCTCCATAAACTTGATGAAGTCACGCTTTGGTGGTTTTGGAAGCAGACCCATACATGAGCAGAGGGAGTCTTCTTCACTTCCCCAGCCATTGTAGGGTGGGAATTCCTTCTCAAACCTCATATAGTTGTCCTTCTTGTATGGTACATTTGTGAAATCCTCTGAAATAGTCAAAAAAAAAAAATTGATCATGATGTTTGAAATTGAAAAGGATTGTTATCATTCTAATGGTTTAGTTTATAAATTATAATTATGTTATTTTTTTTTAATCTATTTAGTTTTGAAACGGACACTGAGATCCGCTACTAATGACACATATGGTAACCGATAAACTCTTTATTACCAATGTGATTTTCTGCTATACAATAGATTCAGATTCACAGTCGTATTTATAGGATAATTCTACAAAAGAAGGGAGCAGAGGTACATGCATATGGATTGAGACTTACCGATGCCATATTTAGTTTTGTAGTACTCCTTAGTAAAATCATCACAGTCACATAACATGATTTTCCTTCCCCAGACGTTGAGTACAGACCCGACTGTCAGGTCTTTGTCATTGTAGAAGTGGGTATGTACAGCTCCAGTCTATCAATTAAAATAATTAATTAATCATTAGACAATTTGTTATTTCCCCATATTACACAATATTTCATAGCAATACAATATTTTAACAATAGTTTCCTCATAGTCATATGCACAGTATGTCATAGCAATAGTCTTTTCGCTGCCTATATATAAATTGGGTTGAATATATACCAAGTCTTTTTACTTTGATTTAGACTTGAAAATTCATTTTGTAATTGTTGATACTGTATTTGTCCCAATAACTGGCTGGACACTTAAAATTAATGATGGTTATAGGGATGAGGACTTTTATTGTGCCAAATATGGTATCATTGAATTCCTTCGATGGAAAGCTTTGGTGTATAATTACCTTCAAACTATCTAAAATGTATCTGCCACCATGACCAGTGGGGCCAAACACGTTGAGAACTGTACGGTCAGTGATTTCACCAGGCTGCCTCAGAGCCTCAATGTTCTTCGGAAGCTTGCCCCTCCTTAGGAACATGGGAACGGCATCCCTACCAGAGTTTGGAGGGATAACCTCACGGATCTCAATAGTGTCGTCAGCAAGGAAATAGTGGAGGACCAACTCTCTGGGGTCGCCGAACATGTTGTCTGTGTCGTCCCAGTAGCAGAAGAAGCGAAGAACGTGACGATCATGGTCAAGGAACTGTTTGAGTGTGTCGTGCTTCTCGTATGGTCTCAGGGGCTGCATACTTTCATCCATCTGAATCAAAAAGGCAAAAATCATGAAAACAGGTACATGTATACAGAATTACAGTGTGCAATAAATATAGGGCGTCAAAGTTCAATGTGTATTGGAAACCCCAAACAAAAATCACTGACACATGAAATGAGAAGAATAATTTAACTACAATAAATGAAAAAATGCAAGAAAATAAAAAAAAACAATGAATAAAGAAAATTGCAATGTATTTGAGAGAAACAAAATATATAAATTTGTCCAAATAGTGGACATTATTAGACAGATGGAAGCACAATATCAATATAAAACAAAACTTACAGCTTTTCTGTATTTAGTGTAAGGATCATTCGGTGATGAATCTGGGCGTTGCACACGGACACCGAGCTTTCTGAGGAAATTTTGAGTAAAATCATCACAATTTGTTAGTTTGAAAACTTTTGAATAGAGACTGATTTCTTTTCCTAGATTGAAGTCTTCTACTGTGTAACATTCATCATCATTTGGTGCTGGTTTTGGAATTCTGTGTCTTCTGATTAAAGTTCCTGTATTGAGAAAAAAGCGAATATTTAGTTTATAAATGTACTTGGTACATGATATTAATGTTTCCAATTTTGTAAAAAAAAAAAAAAAAAAAAAAAAAAGGAAAAAAATATGAAACAAATGTCATTCTGCAGTGATAGAATCATAAGACATTAATAATTGATAAATATTTGGTATGTATATTCTCTTAGAAGTTCTAAGTTAGAACCACATTACGTCAACATGATCCGTAGTAAGTTCTTCTAGACGTAATTATCCACTTTTGTTTTCGAATATGTTATAGGACACAAAATTATTTTCTCACCTTGTGGAACACCACTGTTTTTCGCTCTTGGCTCAATCACCTGGATGGAGTCATCTTCAAGATAGAAATAAACTTTGCAGTTCCTGACTCTGTATTGTTCTTCTCTCTTCTCATGCACTGCCTCTTGAAAGTAAGCATCGAAGCAAAGAACCTGTCTGTCAAAAGCAACCCAGGCTGGGACATTACTGCCCTCCCCACTTGGGTAGACTGTGTTCTTGGGTTTTAGTTTCTGTCCTCTTAATGGCTCTCCTCCAATACCTGGCTTATCTTCGCCAACCAGCATAGACACTTCATTTTTGTACCCAAAATGGTGTGATTTGTGATATTTTGTTTTTCCAAGCTGCAATCAAAATGAAATACAATAAATAAAAGAAGGTACATGTAGGTAAATCATTGTGCAATACAGGTTTTGAGATAACAAAATGATGTGGGTATTAAGTACCATTTACCGTTAATTAGTCGCCACCTTCGGTAATTGTGATGTCATATATAATGTCAAAATATGACGTCAAAATCATCAGAGGTGAGTTATCGACATCATTATTGGCATGTATCTCGAAATTGATATATAAATGGGAGTAATTCATGTACCTTGTGATACCCGAAAGGGTTTGTGTGGGACTAATATCTCCAGTGGTGATGGGACATAACTATTTGTAATCTAACTCAATTCCTGCTGAAATGACATTAGAGCGGAATATCATCTTTTGACGTCATTCGGCGGGGGATATCATCTTTTGACGTCATTCGATCCATCACCAATAGAATCGATAGTCCTGCACAAACGTTATCTAGTATCATGTGGTATGTGAAATATTCCCATTGGTATGATTCAATATCAGGGGTCGAAAGGGGGGAAATTTACATTTGTACCCCAATATGATATTGAAATGGGGATAAAGAAGGAAGAAGAATGATAAATGATTTGTTGGATTCTAAGAAAAGTCAAAATTTGTAATATATATGAGGTTGGCCCATGTATTTTATTCAGCCAAATGATCCATGTACAGTCTGGTAGTGCAGTAGACCAAGGACACGGTCAAACAATTTGAACGAAGATTAAAATCAAAACACAAAAAAGTGTCAATAGATTCTTTAAAATTGAGTTTATTTTATGAAAGGCGAAATTCAACTGAAAAATTGTCTTGGAGGTTAATGTGTACGTACAGCATAAATGCAGTTCGCACACCCTAGTGTCATCAACACACCTACAAAAATGTACACGATTCTAGTAGGGCGCATGATAGTTTGGTGGTGCTATTTCATGTTCTTCGAAGAACAATAATTAGAAAATGAGACGTAAAATTCAATACACAGATACTTACATTACCATTGAATGAATTCCCTGGTAGGAATGGCAACGCCATATTGTTTCAATTAGCTGTTGGTCTTCACAAATTAAACACCGCACAACAGCCTACCCAAGAACCATAACAGATACACACAAGTTGTTAGTTTATCCCGTTGCCAAGGTGCTGTCCCGGTATAAATGTACTTCCGCGGTCATGGTTACATTGGTATTTCATTATAAAAGATATTTTAGGCAAACGCATTCAGTCTTATTACAAAATTTATATCTAAATCAATAGTAGAAAATGAATACAATGTTATTCGTGTATTAGTTCGGTTATTTATCATATATCGTGGGATTATATTACAGTAAATTACTACATTCATACAGCACCGGATATAAAGGGGCGATAACGCTTGACATAAAATAAATGTAGGGAGCAATACACTAATATTCTAATTATCACGACACAGTATCGGAAGTAGTCAAATAATGATGATCTATTATAATACTATAACAGGACGAATAATAAAATATTGGATTAACTATGGAAAACAAGAAAGCGTTTTGCCTGATGATAATTAGAACATATGTATATATTACAAATGTAATAATCAGAGGCCAACTACATGTACATTGTATTTTTTCAAAACAGCCTTTGAGATTTAAAATGGGAATAGTAAAACATGATTGGTAATTTTATATACAATGTAGTCGCAAAAGTTATGAGTTATTTTTATAACTTCGATCGGGTCGTCCTACATTGTGCGTATGCACAGGGACCTGGCACGAAAAAATTTAAAGTATACATATATATATTATAGTATCAAGGGTATGAACTCGGCGGTCGAGAAAAACGAACCTATTTTCTTAAACCGTGATTATTTTAATAAATGGGTTCTATACAACATTGACGGATATCTTACCTTAAAGAGAAATAATTTATCTTTACATATCGTGACTACATTATGCAAATTATGTAATTTTGTGCTTGAGTGTAAACTCGAGAAGCGTTCCGAGAGAAAAATGAACATGGCGGTGACGGTTAAAGTAAGTGAGCTACACGATGTTTAAATGGAGTTTCTACAAAGTACGGGTCATGACACCTCCAAAGGAGATTGTGGATGAACACAGTTATGGGTACTGTTTACCACCACAAGCGTAGATTTTGTGATTTTTGGCTTGGTTTTTGAGGTACCCATTAGAGCCGAGACGACATTTCGACCGGACAGGGAAATGTCTACCTAGCATATTTTTAGCAAATTTCCCGATTCATCAAGCCATAACTTCGTCAATACTTGGCCAATTTTGTTCATCAAGCACTCAATGGAAAGATAAATTATTTCTCTTTAAGGTAAGATATCCTTCAATGTTGTATAGAACCCATTTATTAAAATAATAACGGTTTTAAGAAAATAGGTTCGTTTTCCTCGACCGCCGAGTTCATACCCTTGATACTATAATATATATATATGTATACTGTTAGTTAAAAAAATCGTGCCAGGTCCCTGTGTGCGTATGTTGTATGTTTCCCGCCATCGTGCTAATTACCGATTTGATTTCAACATATTTTATTGTGTAATTCTATATACAATGGGATTGGACACAAGTCTTTCTCCTGTCAATCTGTTGCTTTCTTTATTACGTTTCTCATCGGTCGCCAGTATCAATTAACGAGCGTTAGTTGCAGTCATGTATTTTATTTAGTCTGCTAACTTGTCTATATTAATAGTTTTTTCCTAATATATATATATGTTATGAAAAAAATGTAGGCTGGTGTAGCGGACTAACTATCACTGGGCCAGACGGCAAAACAGCGAAATTAATCTTCGACTGTTAACATGTACATGTAGGCCGATATACATGTGTACATACATGTACGTGTAGCCAAGGATTTATAAGTGTCCTTGGTGTAGCTTACGAAGAAAATCTTACATTTGTTTGATGTTGTAACCTCATCTTAGGTCATATGCATTTATTTATGCTTTTATAATGTAAAGGTTTGTGCCGAACATGTAACACCTGTTCGTCTGTCCGTAATCGGCATCTTTGTAGAAAATTTTAAGTAGGCCTAGCTTTTGTAATATCAATGTGTTCATTCAGATTATGTCTGTAGCATATACATTAATTACTGTAAGTGAATATATAGTACAAAG
The DNA here is from genome assembly GCA_004382745.1 of Argopecten irradians irradians. Taxonomy (NCBI): domain Eukaryota; kingdom Metazoa; phylum Mollusca; class Bivalvia; order Pectinida; family Pectinidae; genus Argopecten; species Argopecten irradians. Next base: position 1,403,583 of record SAYR01036960.1, on the reverse strand, counting down.
GATTGATGCCAACAGTGTGGAAAAACAATCAAACAATATCAGGGTTATTAATCGTGCATATAAATTGTGTTTTAATCAATAGAAAATCATATGAAATAATTTCTTTTCCTTTGGTGCATGCGCAATCAGTACTTCATTCCATAGTGCGATGGGATTTTTTCTGGGCGCAAATAATTATTTTTAATATTTTTATCTTGAAGTAAAAATTAGATGCTCAAAGTTGTCAATGGTGGTAATGGTATACAGTACTTTGTAAGAAACTTTTGTAACCGAAGAAAAATAATAATTCGTCTGCTCCTGTTGTTGATAGAGCGGTGGAGCATCTTTATAATAAATGATAGGTAAGTGCAATCATCTCGCTTCCTATATAAAAAGTGTACTGTAAACACTTGAATTTATTTAGCATAGTCAAATCTTTGGCAAATGCGAAAAATTGTAAATTATGATTTATTAAAGCAGGCATTATTAGCACAATTCGTTGCTTCAATAAACCAGATATACGGAAATATTGAAAAAATTTACGTTTCAAAATAAATTAGCAAAACGAGTCAGGGGTTAAGAGATCGTAATTGATGGGAACTCTTGGAGTATCGAGGGTGAGGGCCCACATGTAGCCTACATATGAAATTTGAGAAAAATCATTTCATTACTTTCCGAGAAATACTGGTAACAATAATTGTTAACGGACGGAAGGGCAAACCACGGACCAAGGATGAAAGGCGATAGCTAATAAACGACCTAAAAAAAGGGCCAATAAGTGAAATTTCCCATTTCCCAAATTTGAAAGATCCCCAACTTCAAAGTCATCATTGTACTGTTATTCTTTTCGTTTGATGTAGAAATGTACGCCAAATGGCCAAACTACCTGTACCGGTCTCATTTGTTGATACACACAGAGCCATCAGTTCTGCTATGACATCATACTGCCTTGAATATAACGACAGTGATACTTGACCTTTGAATATCGAGGATGCGATCATATTGAAACGGACTTTATGTGTTGATCTATAGACTTAATGTGTATTATTTCATATTTGTCTTAAATTAACAAATGTAACGAATAAGGATATATACATAGCCTTAAAGGCCCAATATCTTCCTGAAACGGCTTTTAATCTTTAAAATGTTAAAGGGACTAAATCGTTAAAAATCATGTAATAAAAGATAAAACGAATTATAGAACTGAAAATAATGGTAAAAGTTGTGTACTTTGTGTTTATAACAAAATTTAAAAGTTTGTATAACCATTTTGTTCAAAATGAAGAAAAAAACTAAAAATAAATAGGAACGACCTAGTCACTATTTCATATTATTATCTTTCGGCGAGGTAAACAATCCCTGTGTGCATGCGCGATGTGGGAACATTTACCGAAGGAAATCTCATCTGTCTAATGGACATATCTGCTGTCGACTGAAAACACCAATTTATCGACTACAAGTACCTGATTACTGTGTTAAATCTAATAAACGTTGAAACGTATGCAGAAGTTTTGTGAAGAGTTTTTAAAAAATGAGATCGATAATTTTGTAGAGTCGCAAAAGTTATTAACTTACCGTTAAAACAACACTTATCATCATCTTCTGAACAATTTAATTAAAACAAATAAAATGTTAATTTTAATAACGTGTGTCGTATTGTGTTTCCCGCCGTCGTCCTAAATACCACTCGGTAGTTGACTATCACTGCGCCAGACCACAGGGACCTGGCAGGAAAAATTTTAACCAATAGTATACATATATATATTATAGTATCATAATATATATATATATGTATACTATTAGTTTAAAAAAATCGTGCCAGGTCCCAGTGCGCCAGATGGCAGCGAAAATTAATGACTCTCTCATGTTATCATATATTACAAAGGAAATCTTGCATATATTTGGTGTTGTAACCTGTTATTTGGCCATCGATATGTATTTTCTTATGTTATATATGTTTTTAAGAGTACTTTAAATTTTGCTCCGGAAAGGTAGTGGACCTTTAATTCACAAACTCTAAACACTATATATATATACATGTAGCTACATTTGTACGGAAGTAATAGTTAGATAGGTGTATGTTTTTTTGTAAAATCAACCGCTGGTATTGTAGTAACTGCGACATTTCTTGTATCATCATTAGTTATAATAATATAATGCCATGGTTATCTGGTGACAGAAATATGTTTCAAACCACGTGAATTTTTTCTATTGAAATGAACTTTCCTGCAATTTTGTCCAAATTTACAGGTTACACAACAAGTTATTGTTCAACATGCAGTTATAGCTAAACTTAGCAATGATGCATTCGCAATTGTGACCAATTTGGATCCGTTCATTTGCTCCAAAGAAGAAATTTATAGACATGCAAACTATCACTAGTTTGAATAAAGGATTAAATATGACGTTGCCTTTTGCTGAGTAATTAACAGTGATAGATATATATAAAAAAATATAACACAAACGAGGTTTCTCTGAAACATTTCTTGTAATGTTGGAAACTGAAAAAAATATCAGTTGTGTATTTCAATACATTTGTAAATCTCGAGTGGAAATTATACAAACAAAAAGGATTTAAAAGTGAGATATATGTCCTTGAAACATATATGTATATATTTTGGCAATACAATGTAGAAAAAATAGATATAAATAAATAAATTTAAAAAATAATAAATTCAATGAAAAAGATCATTGCAGAGCATACGTGCAACGTGTTTCCAAACTTTTGATAGTTTTTTCTAATATACAATAGAGCGCTATCTTATATGGAACTACGGTTGTACATCAGATATATCGTTAGGATAAACAAAAATGTATTCAACGATGATAAGCTTGATAGGTTCTAGATAAAAACAACTTAGAAAAATAATAAACAATGACAGCAATCACATCTTCATATTCTATGCATGTTTAGGATGGAATTACCAAAGCTGCAGTTGTAATGGTGTACAACCATCATATAAATTACATCAATTATAGTTGAAATAAAGTCAACATTCTAATCACTACACGCTATATTTGAAAATTTGACAGATGTGGGGCCAAAAGGGCCCAAACCATACCTAGTTCCTTTACGACTTTGTTGTGAAGGTGGAAATAGAAATACATTTTTATGTGGAATAGAACGATTGTCTAGCTTTTTTATCATAAACGACAAAACTGTGCGTGGGGAAGCACTGGCTCACATGACACTTAACTACTGTCCACAGGAAAGGTATTTCTCATTTCTGTCTTCCTTTTAAAGGGGTCATTTTATTCTGCTCCAGTGGTTTTATTGTTCTCTCTCTATCTTCACCTTTATGTACCCTGGACACGCCGGTTATTTACAGATGACAGTGCGATAGAGAACGACACCCTTTGGCCAGATTCTAATCGTGGTCGAAAAGTTTAATTTGAGACAACATCAAGTGTATACGTTACTAGTACACTTCTTCTAAAAGTCGGCGGATCATCATGACTATATATGTTGCTATAAATCTAGAATTTCCATGATTCATTCATATTTCATCGATGATTTCAGGAGCACATGTGTACATGTAACTAACAGTCGTAGAAAAATAATGTGAATGCATGTATTGATATGTGTGATATGTAAATCAATCTGTAGACCGAAAATCGAGATTAATGAATATAAACCGCTTTGATTAAAAGTAAAACTTGTCCTAGCCACCACCTCTGTATAAAGACCACCTGCTTAACAAGACCACTTTGGTATGGTTCTAAATGGCAATAAATAACCCGCCCGCGTGTTCTCCTGTGATAATTTCAATACAATTTTACCTGTATATAAAGACATCTGACTATAAAGACAAGATTTCCTTGATTGGTCTCTCTAGACAAGTTTGACTGTATTCCGAGCGATGTTCGTATGCGTGAGATACAGGTCACAAGGATTTGTATAAGGTTTGCCTGTTGTCCGATCCATTTGTTAATAGTTCATTATTTTAAGATTTATTTTGTATTCATAAGTTTATATTTATTTTATATAAATCCTTGGTCAACTTCGCTAGCCAAGGGTATTAGACCGATTCTCTTTTTACTACCTAGTAGGAAGAGAATCGGACTTAATACCCTTGGCTAGCGAAGTTGATCCTTGGTATTACAAATAAAATATTTTGAAATTAAACAAATATCAGGAAGATGTTCTATAATACTTGTGGAACAGTCAATATCCGGGTTCAAAGATCATCATCATCCTTTCCGTTTATCCGTGTAGAAATGATATTACATGGATATATGCATTAATAGTCATACCTGTATCAGATCTATAGATACGTTGTCTCGAGCTGTATCAGGTTCGAAGAAAGAAAGTAAAGTTTTAATTTACAAGCATGAACAATAGCTATATATAGTCAATATGATTCTTCCGAAATCGTGACTGAAATTCAATTGGCAACACGCCTGTTTTCGTAGACCTCACCTGTATTTCTTTACAGTGGGTAATTGTATCTGCCTACATGTAAGAGGCATTGTATTCAATGGCCACATAGCATAAGCTACAGGGGCTTGCGGGGTCGTTGCCTATATATAGCTAAATTCGGCGAAAAATCATATATGGACTAGTCCGCTAAACCTGCCTATATTATTAGGTTTTTTTTTAAAATTTTTTTTTTTGCCTAATATATAGCCTAATATATATATTAGGCAAAAAAAATATTTAAAAAGCCTAATAATATAGGCAGGTTTAGCGGACTATATATGGACATACATGTACTTTCAGCGATTACGTTTGGATTATTAACTTTATCCAGGAAGTGAAATCGTTGGTTCAAAATATGTACCTACGCAGAATATGTCGGTGTCACTTTCATCTCTGAATTTCGCGGGTCATTGCACACGTATCTGTTCGGAACCCTTCTAAAATGTGCTTATCTCGATAAGATAAAGTGTCATGTTTGGTTGTTCCAAATGGTTTGTTTATTATTAGAATGTTCACGGGTACCCACTCGCATTTCCGATCCAACCTGCGAAAATCACACGTTTCTACACTTGATTGTGAGTACACATGATTAAGGTAAGTATTGGAATGGTTTCGACGACGACAAATTACTTTATGTGACTAGACTGTTAGTTTGCTAACTTTCAGACTATGATGGCTTCGCCAGAAGTTCGGGTTACGTTACATCCATGTATATCTATAGCTATAATAAGACACACTGGTACATTATCCAACATCAACTAGGCCTACCGGGTATCAATTCTAGTCGTGATCAAGTATAATAAATATGCATGTTTCTAATAGTGTCACAGTCCGTTGTTCTGTTCGTATCATTAGGTTATAAATGCTGAGATTGAGATACTTTATAAATATACATGTAGCAATAAGATTATGGGAGAATCAGGATGTATTCCAGGTATTATACCAGTAGGGATATGGGAATTGTTGATTTTTATTGTATCATGTATGCACTATATATGTATATGTACAATTTGTATGTATACATTTGTGCGTATTCCTATAGAAGCAGACATTTAAATAGTAAATAAAATTATATATGTCTCTGATAAAAGTAATGTTATAGATATATCAACACTCCGAGAGAAAATAGAACATGTACTTTTTGTAACAAAAACGAAGTGGAAGACGAGTTTCATTTTATATTAAGATGTCCATTTTATTCAGATATTCGGAAAAAATATATTAAACCATACTACTTGCGTAAATCTAGTGTTTTTAAACTTGTTCAATTATTATCCGTGAATAATGTCAAAGAACTTCATAATCTTGGCAAATATTTACACTTAGCATTTAAGCGCCGGGAAAATGTTTAGATTAAATACTATCTTAAAGTTTGTAACTTTAATTTGCGATTGCTGTTATAATTGTTGAAGTGAACAGTCCTTTTCACTCTCCTACCAATTAAATGATTTTCGTACTAGACAATTCATTCAGACATGTACATTGATAATTATTAATTAAGAATTAGAAACTAGAAAGAATAAGCCATGATGCTGTATATGGATGAGTGAGAGAGTGTGAGACTGTATATGTATGAGAAGGCGTGTAAGGGTGCGCGTGTGTGCGTGCGTGCGTGTGTGTGAGGGTGCGTGCGTACGTCCGTACGTGTTAAAATGGGTGTGTGTATGTGTGTGTGAATGTGCAATGTAGTATTATTGTATGAGCGTTTACATGTTACACTATTACATAATATGATAACTGAATTGTGTTTTTATATACCAGTAATAAGTTGTAAAGCTTAAACTAATAAAGAAATTGAAATTGTTATACCAATTTACATATATACATTTGTACATAATGCAAATTTTCACAAAACTCTTATATTGTATCAGAAATATATATCTATATGTATATATGTTTCTGATTAAACTGTACTATATGTAGCTGGCCAATTAAAATTTAATTGTGTGCAAGTACATATGTACAGCAGAATTAATTGTATATGTGCATATATAATACTATGTATTTGTACACATTTATTTATATAATTTATAAAAAAAATTGTATATGTGCACACACATATACATGTATGATATAGCAAGCCAATTTTAATGAAAAAAGTATATGTACAAAAATGTATAAGGATACATGTACATATATATAATGTATATGTATATTCATAAATTGATTGTGGAGATTTATTTTTGCATACATGGATACACACATACAGAATGTATAATTCTCCTTAATTCATTTATGAATATTTTGAATGGCCAGAATTAAATTATTATGGTCAAGTCAGTAGTACCCCAACATGTATAATATTCGCGAAGCAGTCTTGTGAGTCAGTTACAGATGCTTTACCGCCGACAGAGCATAAATTAAATGATACTAATCATTTGAACAATAATTGGTATTTAATCATGAATATATATGTCTATAGTTAACACCAAAAAATAACATGAAATAATCTATTTTGCTTTTGATGCATGCACAATCAGTTCTTCATTCCATAATGAACATAGTGCCACAGAATTTTTAGGGGACGCAATTAATTATTTTTGATATTTTCATCTTTGAAGTAACATAGAAGCTCAAACTTTTCATTGGTGGTAATGGTGCACGTGTAAAGCAAGGATTGATAAGTCTCATAAATATATATACGTCCTTGGTGTAAAGTAATGATATAAGTAACTTTTGTAACAGAAGAAACACTGCTCCTCTTTTGATAGAGAAAAAAAAACCCAAAAAACATTTGTCAGTGGTGTACCATCTTTAAAGATGCTCATTCACTGACACCAAGTATTTTTTTCTCAACAAAAAAACAAGAGAAGACGAATAAGTTTTTTTCTTCTGTTAATGAATATGTGCACATGGTGACTTTGATGTAAAAATATTTTTAAATCGAATCATTTATGTCTAGAAATATTATTTTTCTAAAACAGTTTGAGCATTCCCAGTTAAAATTTGATCATTATAATTGTAATTTTCATTGAAATTACAATTATAATGATCAAATTTTAACTGGGAATTCTCAAACTGTTTTAGAAAAAATATATTTCTAGACATAAATGATTCGATTTAAAAATATTTTTACATCAAAGTCACCATGTGCACATATTCATTAATTACAATGTTAACTTTAATATAATCATGAGCAAATTCAGGGTCTTTAAATTGTATTATAATTAATTTAAAAAAAAATCAGCTATTGCAATTTAGATGTATTGAATTTGTACCTTAAAACTATAGTTTAAATATTTTTTTTTATCATTAATTGAATAAGTACACGTAACATAACATGTATTACAGTATATTGAACATATTTGACTGAAAATATTAATGTTAATCAAAAATGTTTTACAAAAGATTTAATGTCCAAAAGACCAGTAAATCAGTAAATGAATAGTTGATATTCATAAATAGCAATTTTATTTCACAAATCTAAATTATGCCATTCATACATATGTGGATAGAATGACACTGTGCACAGCCACAGCTGAATTTGAACTTGCCATGCAAAAGGAATTAAAAAGTGAGAAAAAGACCGAAAAAATGAGGAGAAAAAAAATTGAATTATGTTCTATTAATAAACATTGTATGATCTGTATATTCCATAGGAGTGAAGTGGGTGATACCACACTAAGACTATGGCAGAGCTAAGTGAGTCCATGCTTAGCAAGCTGTCGACCCCAGAACGACAAAAACTCAATCACCAACTACGACAGAAACAAGTGCAGAGTTATCTCACCTTTATCAAAAGCGAACGAGAAAACAACAAAGGCAGCATCAAAAGACCGAGGAAACCAAACAAGAGGAACACCTGTGTCAAGTTTGGGAACAATCTTCTATTACAGGATGCAGTACAGAACTTTGACGACAGGGAAGGTAATTAAATCCCCACCCACCCCACTCGTCCACACCCCTCCCCACCCCCAAAATCCATTTGGACTGTTTTTGTTAGTAAGCAGGACATATTTGAAAACCAATACATTTCAGTCTTTTTCTTCCATGGTCATTTTCTTCTTCTTTTCCAGAGTTTAAATCTGAACCGATGCATGAAAACATGTATGTAAATGAAGATATAAAGCATTACTTTCTGTAAACCATGTTATTTTTACACTACATTGTATTTCCTGGGCGATTAAAATTTTCGAAAATAAAGAGCAGATAAAAATATTCAGTTACAAGTACATTAGAGCATTTAACTTGTAAAACATGAAATTGTGAAAATGTCGTTTGGCATGAAAATAAAAAATTGAGTCACTGTGAAAAAAAGTTTGTTTTTATGATATAAAACATTTACAGTAAAAAAAGTAGTTTGTTTACAGTCCAAACATTTGATCCATGATAAGGCTCTCCAAAATATTTTGTTTCTATACCTTCTGTATGAAGTGATATTTTTAGCCCACCATCATCAGATGGTGGGCTATTCAAATCGCCATTCGTCCGTGGTCCGTCGTCCGTCCGTCCTTCCGTCCTTCCGTCCGTCCGTCCGTTAACAATTCTTGTTACCGCTATTTCTCTAAAAGTACTGAAGGGATCTTTCTCAAATTTCATATGTAGGTTCCCCTAGGACCCTAGTTGTGCATATTATATTTTGGGACTGATCGGTCAACAAGATGGCCGCCAGACAGCCATCTTGGATTTTGATAGTTAAAGTTTGTTACCGCTATTTCTCAGAAAGTATTGAAGGGATTGTTCTCAAATATCATATGTAGGTTCCTCTAGGACCCTAGTTCTGCCTATTGCATTTTGCGACCACCATCTTGGATTTTGATAGTTTAAAGTTTGAAAAGCAGTAAAAAGAAGTGTAAGTTTGAAAAGCAGAGAAAAGATCCCTCTTTCATTTGTCAGACATAGATCAATCTTTGGTGGGCGCCAAGATCCCTCTGGGATCTCTTGTCTTTATTATGTAGAATACCGGGGTATGTGTTTTTCTAATTTCAAAATTTTTTTTTCAGTTCAAAGGCTGATTCATAAAGGAGGTGATGTGAATTATGTAACAGGAAACAGCACTTCATTATTACATAAGGTACATTTCTTGTATTGTATTAATGGTCAAAAAATTTATACGTACCGTCAAACCTGTCTTAGTGACCACCTCTGTATAAAGACCACCTACTTACTGAGACCACTTTCTCAGGGTCTCAAATTACCAATTTCAACACAACTTGATCTGTGTATAATGACCACTTGGATCATTTTTTGGTCCCTTGGATTGTATAGACAGGTTAAATAGTTCATATTATTAGTTACACTTTTTTTTAGTGACCTAATACGGAAAAATATTAGGTCTAAAATAAACTTGTATCAGGCGAGACAAACCAGAGCCTGATACATGTTTATTTTAGACACAATATTTTTCCGTATTAGGTCACTAACAAACTGTGTAACGAATTTATCCCATTGAAGACCCTTTCAATGAAGTAACTCCAAAATGCATTATGTACTGAGTATGAAAACCAAAACGACTCAAAACTTAAAACAATTTTCACCTTACTAAAGACTGGAATGCGTTGTCATGGTCCATTTCTGTTAAATAATCCTAAATAAGTGTTGCTGATTTCGGTTTGCTTTGAAAGTGGTCATCATCGCTATCATTCAAACATTTTGTCTCCATCTCTTTGAGTGCCGTCGTCGCGAAGCGTTACTTGACCGCCATCTTTTTGCTAATGACGTTAGGAGCAAAGAACGATAACTCTATCGTCCAAACCCGATACGCTTTCTACTTACCTGATACGACTAAATCTTGGATATCATGTGACGTCATTGTAACCAATAGGAATACAAGATTCTTGTCTGAGGCAGGATAAGTATATGTACTACTGAAAAAGTACATAAAAACAAAAGAAAATGACCTCTTCATAACCTGTCTATTCTTGTTGATGTTGTTTTGAATTATTTGTCACTATTGTATAATGACCGTCTGCTTAATCAGATCACTCTCTTGTGGTTCCATTGTATTTTGACTTATTATTATACAAAACCTAAGGCTGATCATTTTCTGTAGGGTATGGCTGATAAGGTCATCCTTTCTTCGTCCATAAGACATGTTTTGTCTATGTGTATCTTACAAACCCTCGTGTTGCAGTGCGTCAGTGAGGACAATCTAGTGACGGCAGAACTACTTCTGTCCCAGGGAGCCAACTCCAATGCTCTAGATGATGATGGGTGGTCTCCCCTGCATCAGGCCTGCTCGTGTGAACTCCCAGAGATGGCACAACTGCTTCTCAATGTAAGTGTGTTTCAGATTCAAATCTGGTCATAATTTGAGTGGAAATAAAGGATTTTTATTGTGCCGTGAGATCTTGGTGAAAATTAACCGGTTTTTGCCAATCAAATTACAGGTACACTGATCAAATATAAGTTCATTTTATCTCTTCCTCGCTGCAAGGAAGTTAGAGGTATAGTGTATAGATGTGGGTATAGATGTGCATGCATGTTCTATTTTGCAGAAATTTTAGTTATCCTGGTAATAAGATCACAATACATATAGGTTTTGTAGAATGACCAATAACTCATAACTTTTTTTTATCAAATTTGTTCAAACTTGGTCAGTGGGTGTAACATGTATGGATGCCTATAATTTGATGTATTGTATGCTTCAACAACGGCTACCATGGAAACAAAATAGAGGGCCATTTTCTTGCTATGGTCTCAGATAAAGGGTAGTGTTGGTATCAGTTAGCCATTGGCTTACATTTTTTATTTGAAAACAGGCAAAGAATAAACTTGTCATTTCAAATATGTTACAAATTCAGATAAATAAGTTAACATTTAGGATTACTTAATAGTAACTGAAAACATTTTATCATTAACGATTTTTTTGTATTTATTGATATTACCAGAATGGAGCTGACCCCACAGCATTAGACGTAGATGGGTTCTTCCCCTCAGACCTGGCCCCTGAGGGGTCTGAGACCCAGCAAGTGGTGCTTAAACATATGGAGAAAATGGGTAATCTCTTGTTTTACAAATTTGCTGAATTCATACAATTGTCACTTGTTTATTATTTATCTATATCAATGTCAGTATTTGAGTTTGTTATTTTTTTATGCATATTGTTAATGATATCAATCAAACTTCATTTATTTAAATCATTGGCAAACACAAGTTCTATAACTTATACAAATAAATTACTTTTTATGGTCCTGAAGTAAGCAAGCAAAGGGTCTTAGAGTGTGAGCAAAACCAGAGTGCCCTGAGAAAACCCACTTGATTGGGCAGGTGCCCCCTTACCGTTTCAAGTATGTGTCAGCTAGCAATCAAACCCTGGCCGACTAGGTGACAGGCCAGTTGCTCGACCACTACACCACCTGATCACCTTAATTGCTAATTATATGTATTAGGTGTTTGCATTACTGGCATTGTGATTATTATAACTGTATTTGTTAATGTTTGTTTTGACAGGAGTGACAGCTGACCAGAAGAAGGAACTACAACTGAATACCCCAAGACAGATGTTCCAAGATGTTCAGCTCCTACTTTCCACTGGGAGTGGTCTCAATAAACAGTCCGACCTGGGAATCACGCTGGTCAGTAAAACTTGTGAAGTCAAACATAGGTCGATTATCTTATCTACATGTCCACTGAATTGTTTAAAACTTAAAATGTGTTCCTTCATGTTACTTTTCATGAGATGCAAATTTTCGTGTAACTTTATAAGAAAACTTGAACCTGAATTTGAATGTTTCGCAAATAATCATAATAACATATATACATGTATGAACGCACAATTATTATTAAGAGTCCTTAATCATGGACATATGTATTTGGGATTATTTTGAAAATAACAATAACTAGAAATAATATATATACACAGAAGTAACGGTTTAAAGTCGTAGCTTTTCACTTTGTTCACAGGGATTTAATTTATCTGTATTCATAGTAGAGTTGATTTCTATGACCTTCAATACCCACGGATAAAATCAAAAGGACGATAAGTAAAATAACCTATATAGCTTATTTAATATATATTACAGTTAGATATTTACAAATGCAACAATTCTCTCAGCAAATGAATAATCATTCATCTGTGTTCTGTCACTCCATTTTATAGAGGATCAAATATCATCCCATATGGGTTCATGTTCTGATGAGTAGTAATTTGATTGGTCAGTTTGAAAGGTCACCAGATCATGACCCCAATATGGGAAGTTGTCAGATCCTCTATGAAATGGTTCAGGTTGCAAAAATAATCCAATGAAATCTTTTTGTTTGGTTTACTTGTAGTTACACATTGCATGTGCGAATGGATACAGAAAAGTAGTGCGCCTGCTGCTGAAGAAGTATGTTAACGTAGACGTACAAGAAAATATGGGCTGGACCTCTCTTCATGTTGGAGCTCGTTACAATCAGGTGAGGAAGTAGTCACTGTAGGCTTCATGTTCATATCATAAAATGGTCAAAGGTCAAGGCCAGTTGTTTTTATAATTATAGATGAAAGTTCAAGGTCACAATTTTGTTTTTATACCAATAAGAAGATATGAGAAAGTAAAGCTTAAACCAAAAAGCAAAAACCAAACTTGATTTGTTTCATTTACAGTTGGACATAGTGAAACTACTGTTAAAAGCCGGGGCAGATCCTAATTTAGTTGATATTGAGGGCAATAAGCCTTCAGCTGTCACAAGCTCCAATGACATCCGAACTCTCCTGATGAAAGCGGAGAGAAAGAAGGAGACAAGAATGCGAGACTCAGAGATTGGACCAATAGAAGGAGACGGGGACATTTACGATGAAATAGACGGACCAGAGCAGGAAGGAATAGGAGGCCTTATAAGAATCAATAGTAAAACTGTGTAAGTTACTAAGTAGTTTATAATGTTCATGGAGGTTTTAATTTCGCTAATCTATAGTGAATTCAGCTAATTTTTTTTACAAACACATAGTTTTACACACATGGCATCTCATTTCTCATTTAATTGCAATCAATTTTAATGTTCTTATCTAGTGAGCAAGAAAATTCAGATGTTAATAATCCTCCACATCAGAGATGCAGGAATCCTCTTCTAATCATTCCATCTCCATCTGTCCCTCTGTTCATCCACTCTTAGTATACAGAGATTTTCTCAAAAAATGCATAAGGCAAAGGGTATTGATTGAAAAACATAATGAAATTATCTATCCAACATGGTTTAGATTTCTTTGGACTATAGCACATATTTTGGTGTAACAATTTTCGATAAAAAAATGAACATTTAAGTAAACACTAAAAGCAGATATGCCCCACTTACTACTCTCAGTGTCAAGTTGACCTGTTGGGGAGTTGACCTCTATGGTTTGGTTGACCTGTTGGGGAGTTGACCTCTATGATTTGGTTGACCTGTTGGGGAGTTGACCTCTATGATTTGGTTGACTTGTTGGGGAGTTGACCTCTATGATTTGGTAGACCTGTTGGGGAGTTGACCTCTATGATTTAGTTGACCTGTTGGGGAGTTAACCTCTATGATTTGGTTGACCTGTTGGGGAGTTGACCTCTGTGATTTGGTTGACCTGTTGGGGAGTTGACCTCTATGATTTGGTTGACCTGTTGAGGAGTTGACCTCTTTGATTTGGAAGTCAGTTTTCTAGTTATTGAGACTCCTCTCAAAACTATGAAACATGATGACCAATACAATTGTTTACTAGAACAGATAATTACAATGGTGCTTGCTGAAGATAATTTATTTAAAATGGTGATTTGGGAGTTTCTTGGTGTTCCATCTTTTTATTAATAAGTTACAGAGTTGCCTCCCTTGCCGTTAGGTATTGTGAAGACATTATTTTGTGATCAAAGTTCACATTGTTTTCTTTGAAAAGTATGGGGTTATGCTCACAAACACATGATGTCACAATTAATACCTATTTGGAAGGGCAGATAACTCTGTATAATGCAAATACAGAATAGTTTTATAAAACAGCCTAGAATAATCTTTGTTGTGAAGATGTAAAATGTAAAAACCCTATCTAAACTGAAAACTTGATTTTCTCTACTGCAGTAAAGCCAAACATTCTACACTGGCTAGAGAGGACGGATTATCAGAGGCGAGAACACGAATGGAATTCCTTGATGGAGAAAGTAGTTCTGATCCTCCAACTTCTCAAAATAAGCCAAGTACAGCATCAGGCAATAGGCCTGATCAGACGTCATCGTATAAACCAGAGACAAAGTCGTCAAATGATGAAGATGATGGATATGAGGAAATCTACATCACAAAGATTTGGCGTGGATCCGACAATAAACTTGTAAGTTCATTGTCATCGATTGTGTGTTTAAGCTCAGAGTGGTTTAGGTGTCTGTCATTCTGCCACCAGTAATTATGTAACATCAAATTCAAAGTCTTCCAGTTTCTTATTTTTAGTAATGTCTGTTAGAGAGAATTTAGGTTGTTTTACAATATTTTTGCATTCAAACAAATTTTGCATAGTTCTCATGCAATTCAATTTGACGAAAATAAATTGCCGCAAAAATGTTACATATATATTCATGTAAAGTAGAAGCTTAGCAGTCTAGATCTTGAAATCAAATTACAATGGAGAAGTTATTTGCTATGAAAACATGAAATTAAGTTGCCTCAAAAGTACAGTTTACATGTAGAAATTGAAGTAATATATTTGTAATGACAGGGGATTTTACCGGAGGTGACTAACACTGACAACCTTACAGAACTGGCAGATATATCAGAGAGTACAATCGTAAAGGAAATCCAGCAGAGGTACTGGAAAAACCAAATCTATGTAAGTCTGACATTTGCACTTTTTTAGTAACTTGATATCTGAACTGTATCTGTTTTAATATTGTTTTCTTTTGATATACACAGTTACGCTATATCACCTTATATAGAAACACTTTGTGTAAAGTTTTGATGAGGGGCCACAGTGCTCAAGTTGTTCAGGTGTTATAACACGTTTGGGTTGTCAGTTCAATCCCACTTACAGGGCTTTTTCTCACTGCTTTGGGAATGGGGCCTGTGG
Source organism: Argopecten irradians irradians (assembly GCA_004382745.1). Taxonomy (NCBI): domain Eukaryota; kingdom Metazoa; phylum Mollusca; class Bivalvia; order Pectinida; family Pectinidae; genus Argopecten; species Argopecten irradians. The sequence continues at coordinate 1,388,248 of SAYR01036960.1, read as the reverse complement.
CTTTGCAGATTTTGGGAAAAATGTGCGACAAAACAAGGATTTGGGGAAAATTATGAAATATGAAATAAAACACAACAAATAAGATTTTTTATTTCCAGTGTAGTTTATGTACTTTTCTGAAGCCAATTCACAAATATTTAAAGTCTTAACCAACTAAGTTCATGTAATATTTTGGATAGTTTTCAAGAAATTTTGATTTGGGGAAATTTAAGGCTTGAATTGAGAAAATTTAGAGGCTTTGCCATGGGGAATGGGACCGAATTTCGGCCCCAAATCATGTTGGAAAAAAGCCCTGACTTGACACCAACTTGGGACAAGTCACCCCACTGATTGTGGATTTTCTCCGGATACTCCAGATTTCCTCTGCCTCCATAATCTGAAATCTCCATATATGGCCTTGACTGCTAATTGGGTATTAGATTAAATTGATGTAAACTTTATTTTTAGTACAATTTGATATTGATACTAATTGTTAAGGTAATTGATATAGAATAATTTTTTGGCTGTAAACCCAATGTATGTTTTGTATTCAGACCTTTATCGGAGATGTTCTAATCGCTGTAAACCCAATGTATGTTTTGTATTCAGACCTTTATTGGAGATGTTCTGATCGCTGTAAACCCATTTCAAGAGATGGCCTGTTACTCCAAGTCTGTAAGTATGATCAAAGATAAAATTAACTTTGAATATATAGATTATATGTGTAAAATAGAAAGAATTATCAATATCTTATACATGTATCTAGCATTGAAAAATTGTATATGTAAATTACCAATATTCTGTGTTGAGCCGTCTATCTGAGTTCTAAAAAAAAAAAAAAAAAAAAAGGATGATCAAAGACAGGTAAGCTTGGATTCTAGTTTCTAGTTTATTTCCTTTTGAACATGTGATAGATTTTAATTTTGATTTTTGAATTTTTACCAGATTTCTGCCAAATACCACAAGGAGAGAGAGAAGTTACCTCCCCACGTATACGCTGTAGCTGAGAGGGCGCACCAGTGTCTGATGCGAGACCGTAACGCCCAGTGTTGTGTTATCAGTGGAGAAAGTGGTGCGGGAAAGACGGAAACATGTAAATTTATCGTCCAGCACCTGTCGCGCATAGCTGGCAGTGACGAGAGCAGTCTCAACAGTAAAATTAACCAGGTATTGTCAGTGTTTACAACTACAGACTTTAGATTACAAATGTTCAAGTAAATAGTTTATATATTATTATATAAAACATTGTGAACAGTTCAAAGATGCCACACTGCTGACAAATGATATTTTTCAGTACACTGTATTTTTTCTCTATCAGAACCAAGAGCAAATGAATTAGTTTTTTACTTCAGTAAAAAAGTTATTTACTTTACACTGTAACCATCATTGAAAAGTTTGAGCTTTTTATTTTACTTCAAGATCAAAATGTTTAAAATAATTAATTGCATCTCCGAAAAAGTAAATGGAAAGCATCAATTGCATATCCATCAAAACAAAATATTTATCATTTTTTGTGTTAATTAGACATACATATGTTGAATTCTGCATCAAAAATTGACCATTTTTTGTTAAATTCCAATCTTTATTAACTCCCCCTGTCAGAAACAGACTTGACAGAATTTTAAAATTTCTTTACATATTTTACATCTACATGTATTGCCCAAACAACAAATTAAACATTTGAAACTGATCCACCCTGAATACCCAATCAGCAGGCTCCGAAACATTCACCCCTCTATGAAATCATGTGCCCAAAAGGGGATTTCCAAGAATCTATTTTTGGTTTGATCCTTCGTTCCCTTCATTGAATACTTATTCCTGTTCTTTTACATAATAAATAACTTATTGCCTCATGCATTATTGAAATAAGCAGAACTTTATGATGTTAGAGCTTTTGATTGAGAGTATGTTTATAATGAGTTGTAGATATCTTGAGGAAATGTCTAATACAGTCAAACCTGCAAAAATGGACACCTCTATATAGCGGACACCTGTCCATAACGGACAGTGCTAGGAATCCCCAACAAAAATCACTATATAAATGTCATGTATATAGCGGACACCTCCTCAATGCGGACAGCAAACATTAAATTTAGTCAATAAGTCTGTAAAATTTCCATATATAACGGTCACAAATAAATTTTCTGAACGTTGGTACTTTCACTCGAAAAAACCATAAGCTTTTAGTAGAAGTTAGACTACATAAATATACAGTATAGTGGACACAAAAAGACATCGTTTTTGAATGAAAATCACTGTATGAATTGAATGCGTATAGCGGACACTTTCTATATAAAGGACACCTCTCTATAAAGGACACTTTAGCCTTGTCCCCTTGGTGTCCTTTATACACAGGTTTGACAGTATTTACTGGTATGTTGATTTCCTGCTTCTAATATCAATCCATACCTAGTATGTTATAATTTGTTCTATAGGGGAATGCTGTCCTGGAAGCCTTTGGTAATGCCAGAACAGTGATCAATATCAACTCCAGCAGATATGCCAAATATATAGAACTCTACTTCAATGACCTTGGCAAGATCATGGGAGGTAGGTAACTCAAGGTTTAAAAAAAATAAGTATGAGGAGTTTTAATTACAAGGATAGAAGGAAATCATTGATTTAATCTGGATTTTGATTTATCTCATTCCAAAATTTAAATTTTTGCTTGCAAAATAAAAATAATAGTGTGTGGGTACATTTGTTTGTAAGGAGGCTGACCCCAGGGCACCAACCCTGGCAGTTTCTATTATAGAATAGTCTGGCCAATAAAAAAAAAAATTTCCAAAAAAAAAAAAAAAAAAAAATAATAGTAAAATCCTTTAAGAATCATTTCATAAAAACTCATTAGGATTCTATATTGGTAATCAATGATCAATTTGTGTTGGTTGTTCCAGCGAGGCTGTCTGAGTATCTGTTGGAGAAGTCGCGGGTGGTGTTCCAGAATGAAGGGGAGTGTAATTATCATATATTCTACTGGATGTTCTCTGGCCTTACCCCTGAGGAGTCAAGATTTCTCAAACTCAGTTCTATCACCTCACACAGGTAAACTGATTAAAGTAAAACATGGATGTAACAAACATGTGGAGACCAACAAAACCACTTTGTTATAAGGATATTTCATTATACTCTTATTACAAATGTCTTACAGAAATTTAGTATGTGAATGAGGAATGTTTCGTTATAACCATGAAACCATGAATTTGTTGCGTATATCGTGGTCCAAATGTAACGTATACGTAATGTATTGACGACAAAAGTACATCTGCTTTGTTCAACTACATCTTTTAATCTCAACGTTACTGTATTATGACGTACGTCACGATAAACGTTACGTCATCAACAATATAATGCACATATATTTCCTGACTGAATTTGCTATAAGTGTTTTCATTATAAATGTTTTTATTGTATGTATACAGAGTCAAAATTCAATGATTTAAGGGACTCACCTAAATGAGTCCTGGACTCATGATTTTCCTTTGGAACTCACCAAATTTTGAGAACCCTTTATATTTCTTTGTACTAGGGCTCATTCAATTTGAAAATTAAGTGTTCTGAATTCGCCCGTTAAATATGTGACACGAATTATCTTACCTGCCTTACCTCTATATAAAGACCACCTGCTTAATAAGATTATTTCAGATGGTTCAAAATTTATTACAATGTGACTTTACATAAAGACCACAAGACCATTTGTACTGGTCCCTGGGGTGATCTTTATAGACAAAATTAACTGCATATTGTATTCAATCCAATAAGCCATGCAGATACAGTATTCCAAAAATTGAGAAATCGCAGTGGGACCAAATTCAGACCTTTCATGACTGCACAAAGCAAGCCGAAATGAGTTTGCAAAATAAAATGTAATATAAAACATATGGTTATATTTTCATTTCAAAGTAAGTTAAAATGTGACACTCATAAAATGGATTGTTAGTGATAAAAGAGTATTTTGTTTATAACTACAAGTCTGAGTAATCTTATTGAATTCACCATTAACTGATATGGCTTTCCTGTTTGTAGATACATGCGTCACAAGGGAATTGACCCAAAAAGTCTTGTCCACACGGAGAATCGAGAGAAGTTCCTGGAACTGAAGGATTGTCTGAAGTTTATTGGATTTACACAAGATGTAAGTGATCAGAGGATGCCCTATACTTGTATACTAGTAACTGTAAATCAACTAATCTTGGTGTACGGTCAAATTACATGTAATCGCGAGCAATAAGAAATCACACAAATTAATCGCTAAGAAAATGTTCTAAGTTCTGAGCACAGGTAAAGTAGATCCATATGACACTAAATCCTTTACCTGTATACTATTTACTGTAAATCAACTAATCTTGGTGTACGATTAAATTACATGAAAACGCGAGCAATAAGAAATCACACGAATTAATCGCTAAGAAAATGTTCTGAGCACAGATAAAGTAGATCCATATTACACTAAATCCTTTACCTGTATACTATTTACTGTAAATCAACTAATCTTGGTGTACGATTAAATTACATGAAAACGCGAGCAATAAGAAATCACACAAATTAATCGCTAAGAAAATGTTCTGATTGCTGAACACAGGTAAAGTAGATCCATATGACACTAAATCGTACAATCAAATTGGTGGCATGTGACATGAAGTCGCTGTAAAAATGGGTTCGTTTGCAGTACTTGTTGTATTAGATATAGAATTAATGCACTCTTAAACACAAGCTGAATATAATATTTGTTACATTTTCTTTTTATCACATAATCCGCCTGATATTCGGTGATTTTTGAAATTCATTGTGACGTTAGACAGAAACAATAAAAAGACGACAGCAAAAATGACGTGACGTCAGGATCATGAGGACGGTAGGAAAAAATGGCGGCCTCTATTGGATTTTCGGAATACATTTTGACGTGAAATTCTTTGTTATGTAGGTATTTGTAGATATGTGATAAAAAGTATCTTAAATTTGTGTTCATTTCATATGAGATTTTATGAAACTCGTCTCGAAGTTTTAATTTTTGCTCACCAAGGCTCGCAAAAATAAAAACTTCTTAGACTTGTTTCACAAAATCTCATATGAAATGAACACTCCTGTAAGATCCTATATATATCTAATTTTGACCTTTGACTTTGACTTCTGACCTTCAGGATCTGGAGAATATTCTGTTGCTGCTGTCAACTGTCCTTCACCTTGGTGACATCACGTTTACGACGGGAGGTATGAATGACATGGCAATCATAGTCAATCCTCCCCAAGTTCAAGTTGGTAAGACAAATTTTTGTGCTATTTTATTGGATATCTACTATAATCGGTTATTTCCATGGTTCAAACATTCCTGATGCTGTTAATTCCATTATTTCTCAGAGGAAATTGTTTCTATATGCATATGAATCATTTGCTTTATATCTACACATAAACTGTTTTGTTACATATCTAAACATAAACTATAAATCTGAAGCAATGATAAAGTTTGTCTACAATTGGTAAAATATGCCCCAAAATATACTACAGAATATATGTCAATAGATCTGTGACACATGTTGCTGTTTTCAGTGTCCGAGTTGCTGAAGGTCTCTGCTGAAGAACTTGGATCATCATTTGTGTGTGACTACACTGTAACCAGGGGTAAGCAGCCAATCATTGCTTTGCTTGTATCTTCCTCCCATATATCTGATCAATGAAATAGAGTGTTATATATTATTCATGTTTGAATGTTGCCTAGCAAAATGATTTTAAAAATCTTGCCACCTTTAATTGAATTCACAATTTTGGTAAATGGGATTGACAGCAATCATAAAAATAATACAATATATGTTTTGAGTATGTCTTTGATATAAGCATGTGCTTTGGTGTCAATATTTGTAAATTGCTGTGTAAAATTGCATGTGGTGGTTGAAAGTATATGATAAATGGTACATTTTGGTTACCAAAATTGATGTAATTAATATGTTATTTTTGCCATATGCATGTCCTTTCAGACATTATTTGCATGTATGATCTTCCTCACCATTTTGATCCCTGACTTTTGCATATGACTTTAATAACATGACTTCAATGATTTTTGTATAAATTCATAGTTACCATAGTGATATTCTGGCCACTATATCTGAACTCTGACTTTGATCTGTCTAATGTTCTTGACCTCGTTTACCTTTAGGCATAATGTAAACTGTAGCTTGTCTGTAGTTAAATGACCTTTACCTTCTTGACCTTGACCTTTAAGTGTTAGTTTACTCCCTGACCTTTGATTTACCTAATCTACCTGCTTGACCTTGCATGTTGTTGATATGCCTGACTGGGCATGTGTTTGTAGGAGAGCAGATACGGAAGGAGAGAACGCCACAACAGGCTAGTGATTGTCGCGATGCTCTGGCCAAGTCTATTTATAGCCGAATGTTTAGTTGGATAGTGAATGGTATTAACCAGATGATCCAACCAATGGTTCCCAGGTAACTCATCACCTTTATGAATTACTTTAAAAGTTGATGAAAATGCTTGTTAAAACTGAAATAATTAATTATGATCTGTTTTCATACTAAATCTGACTTTCTGATTGGCAGAATCTTTTTTAGCCCACCGTCATCAGATGGTGGGCTATTCAAATGTCTTTTGTCTGCGGTCCGTCATCTGTCTTTCCATCCGTTAACATTTCTTGCTACCGCTATTTCTTAGAAAGAACTGAAGGGATCTTTCTCAGATTTCATATGTAGGTTCCCCTAGGGCCCTAGGTGTGCATTATGTATTTTGGGACTGATCGGTAAATAAGATGGCCGCCATCTTGGATTTTGATAATTAAAGTTTGTTATGTATCTCAGAAAGTACTGAAAGGATCTTTCTCAAAATGTAGAAATATGTAGGAAAAGTTTGAAAAGCAGAGAAAAGATCCCTCTTTCCATTATCAGACTTAGATCATTCTTTGGTGAGCGCCAAGATCCCTCTGGGATCTCTTGTTTTTCATATTACTATGAAGAAAAAATTCTGAGAATGGCGTGAAAACCCAATGTTATCATGACGTCATGATAGAGATGTCAACGTTGCATATTTATATAGGAAAAAGAATTAATAGGAAAAATCAACGGAATCGTACCTTTAAACGTGTTTCATGTTATCAAGTAGTCTAAAAAAAATAATTATAAGCATTGATGTCACTTTTCTTTTAATTTATCGGGTTATGGAAGAATTTTTCCTTACAAACTGTGTGAATTTGCTTAAATAAATTACCCAGTTTGTATTATTGATTAAAAGAGATACTGGAATGGTTAAATAAAGAAGTTGATGATTTAATTATTTAAATTTTTAATTCTATCAGTTGTTACTTTCTTTTCTGAGAAAATGTATTATCTGGGTCTATATACATATCAGGTTTTAAAAGTAAAATGTATATTGACTCATTATACTAAAATTCCAATGTGTCCGCATGTATAGTGATCAGAGTTGCTGGTGTTCATTGTGCAATATACCCCAGTGGATAATGGCTGCTGTTGCATGTATTTTTGGGTATACCAGCTGGTAGATTATTTTTTGTTGCATGCTTCTCTCCCACATTGTAAAGTCTAAAGTAAATAAAAAAAATGAATTCGAAATAAAACACATTCTTCTTGGGTTATAAAACCATTTTAGGAATCCTGTTGTCACCAACAGATGTTTACTTATAAATGCTTTCTAAATTTGTTTTGCCATCCATCATCAGATGATGGATTATTCAAATCACTGTCCATAGTTCATGGTCTTTGAATTTGTATTTAAATAATTCTCATCACTACTTTACAAATATGGTATGATCTGTAATACAGATTCTGTTTACAAACACACTGATACAGGCAGTTAATTGTGTTAAATTATCCCTGACCAAGTCTCATATATTAGGTTTTCCTTGCAGGGAAGATCCATTGCTTGTGGGGATTCTGGATATTTTTGGGTTTGAAAACTTTGCCAAGAACAGTTTTGAACAGGTAAATATAATTCCTTCAATATTGTCTTTTTAATGGGCTAATCTTTGTGTTTGAATGATATTTAATTTGATGTAAATCTGTTCTAGGTGTGTATCAATCTGGCCAATGAACAGATGCAGAATTACACCAATGAGCACATCTTTTACAAAGAACAACAGGACTGTTTGCAAGAAGGCGTGCCATTGGTGGACTTTGACTGGAAGAGTAACCAATCAGTTATGGATACTTTCTTTGAGGTTGGTGCTATAGTTCTCAGTGATCCTATCCTTCAGTATTGATGCTTGCTACATTTTGTTCTCTTACTCTAAAGTTTAGATTTCAAGGTTACTGTTACTGTTGGTTTAAAGATGCTCCACCGCCGACAGAGCATAAATGATATTCATCATTTGAACAATGATTGGTGTTTAATCGTGTATATATATGCCTAATTAACACAAAAAATAAATGAAATAATTATTTCGCCTTTGGTGCATGCACATTCAGTACTTCATTCCATATAGGATTTAGTGCCACAGATTTTTAGCCCACCATCATCAGATGGTGGGCTATTCAAATCGCCTTTCGTCCGTGGTCCGTCGTCCGTCCGTCCGTCCTTCCGTCCGTCCGTCCGTCCTTCCGTCCGTCCGTCCTTCCGTCCGTCCGTCCGTCCGTTAACAATTCTTGTTACCGCTATTTCTCAGAAAGTACAGAAGGGATCTTTCTCAAATTTCACATGTAGGTTCCCCTAGGGCCCTAGTTGTGCATATTGCATTTTGGGACCAATCGGTCAACAAGATGGCCGACTGGCGGCCATCTTGGATTTTGATAGTTAAAGTTTGTTACCGCTATTTCTCAGAAAGTACTGAAGGGATCTCTCTCAAATTTCATATGCATGTTCCCCTTGAACCCTAGTTGTGCATATTGCATTTTGGGAGTGATCGGTCAACAAGATAGCCGACCGGCGGCCATCTTGGATTTTGATAGTTAAAGTTTGTTAACACTATTTCCCAGAAAGTACTGAAGGAATCTTTCTCAAATTTCATATGTAGGTTCCCCTACGACCCTAGTTGTGCATATTGCATTTTGGGACAGATCGGTCAGCAAGATGATCGACAGGTAGCCATCTTGAATTTTGATAATTGAAGTTTGTTACTGCTACATATCTCAGAAAGTACTGAAAGGATCTTTCTCAAGGTTCATATATAGTATGTAGTAAAAGTTTGAAAAGCAGGGAAAAGATCCCTCTTTCTGTTGTCAGACATAGATCATTCTTTGGTGGGCGCCAAGATCCCTCTGGGATCTCTTGTTTTCGGGATGCAATTTATTATTTTTCATATTTTTAACTTGAAGTAAAATTAGAAGCCCAATCTTTTCAATGGTGGTAATGGTGGAAAGTAAGTAACTTTTGTAACTGAAGAAAAATACCAAATCGTCTGCTCCTGTTTTTGATAGTGAAAAAATACCATTTGTCAGCGGGGGAGCATCTTTGATTTATGGACCCATTAACCCCTAAATATTCATAATGGACAGGTCTACTACCGATTTAATTTAGAAGAGTCTAAATGAGTCTTCAGGGATCAACGAGTTAAATGCTATTGCTACTTAAACTATATGAACTTCTGGTGATAACATTTTGTTTTCTGTTTTGAAGAAACACACTGGAATCCTAGCCATTTTAGATGAGGAAAGTTCATTCCCCAAGGCAACAGATCGTTCCCTAGCAACCAAACTCCACCAGGGCCCAGGTCAGTAGAGAGAACAATCTCTGTTTGATGGTGATGTCTTACTTGATTAAAATTTAACAATTTTGTGAAGAAACTCAAACTTCAGATAATAGAACTTCTTGGAATATCTCTACCATTTAATTTGCCAAAATGAAGTTGAAATCATTACAAATGTTTATATTATCTTTTCTCCTTGATTTTTAGCTCACCGAAGGGCCGGTGAGCTTATGTCATGGCGCGGCGTCCGTCGTCCGTCTGTCGTCCGTCCGTCCGTCCGTCCGTCCGTCCGTCTGTCTGTCCGTCAACATTTCCTTTAAATCGCTACTAGTCATAGAGTTCTGCATGGATTGTAACCAAATTTGGCCACAAACATCCTTGGGGGAGGGGGAAGGGGGAATAGAACTTGTATAAATTTTGGCTCTGACCCCACGGGGGCAGGAGGGGCGGGGCCCAATATGGGAAATAGAGGTAAATCCTATAAATCGCTACTTGTCCTAGAGTTCTGAATGGAATGTAACCAAATTTAGCCACAAACATCCTTGGGGGAAGGGGAACAGAACTTTTATAAATTTTGCCTCTGACTCCCTGGGGGCAGGAGAGGCGGGGCCCAATAGGGGAAATAGAGGTAAATCCTTTAAATCGCTACTAGTCATAGAGTTCTGAATGGAATGTAACCAAATTTGGCCACAAACATCCTTGGGGGAAGAGGAATAGAACTTGTATAAATTTTGGCTCTGGTCCCCCGGGGGCAGGAGGCCGGGGCCCAATAGGGGAAATAGAGGTAAATCATTTAAATCGCTACTAGTCATAGAGTCCTGAATGGAATGTAACCAAATTTAGCCACAAACATCCTTGGGGAAAGGGGAACAGAACTTGTATAAATTTTGGCTCTGGTCCCCGGGGGCAGGAAGGGCGGGGCCCAATAGGGGAGATAGAGGTAAATCCTTTAAATCGCTACTAGTCATAGAGTTCTGCATGGAATGTAACCAAATTTGGCCACAAGCATCCTTGGGGGAAGGGGAACAGAACTTTATGAATTTTGGCTCTGGCCCCCCGGTGGCAGGAGGTGTGGGGCCCAATAGGGGAAATAGAGTTAAATCCTATAGATCGCTACTAGTCATAGAGTTCTGCATGGAATGTAACCAAATTTGGCCACAAACATCCTTGGGGGAAGGGGAACAGAACTTGTGTAACTTTTGGCTCTGGCCCCCCCGGGGGCAGGAGGTGTGGGGCCCAATAGGGGAAATAGAGTTAAATCCTATAGATCGCTACTAGTCATAGAGTTCTGCATGGAATGTAACCAAATTTGGCCACAAACATCCTTGGGGGAAGGGGAACAGAACTTGTGTAACTTTTGGCTCTGACCCCCTGGGGGCAGGAGGGGTGGGGCCCAATAGGGGATTTAGAAGTTAATATTATAATTCCTTCAGAAAAGAAACAATGAACCTGTATTCAGAATATTACTTGGCATTACAAACCAGGTGAGCGATACAGGCCCTCTGAGCCTCTTGTATTGAAAACCACTAATGATTCCAGATAAAATTTCTGTATTCATGTTTCATTGAAATGCGAATAATTTGAAGTTTTTATCTGTATATTTTTGCCAGGGAAGAAATTCCAAGACGTTTACAAGACTCCTAAAGACATGGGAGTGGTGTTCACGGTTGTACATTACGCCGGAGCTGTATCGTATGACTTGCAGGGATTCCTGGACAAGAACCGTGACACTCTGCCTAACGCTGTCACATACATATTGAAGAGTATGTTATTTAACCTCTCTGTTCTGTTCTAAAGACTCTCTTCTCAGAGCAGTATGACTCATGTTATTAGAAGGTAGTCATAGTTTATGGCATATGTTTCAAAAAAATATGATGCAAAATATTCATGTAAAAAATTCTTCCTGTCTTCAAATTTCTGCTCATAACAACATATTAATGTATGTTGCAATAAAAAAAGATGGAGAAACAACTATTTAATAAACATGATCGCAAAGTCCTAGAGGTGCTTCAAATTTCGGTATACTGGGTGACAGGTTTGTCTGAAAATGGCATTACATATAGAAAAAAGATTAATTTGAAATTTATTTATAATTTGAAGTAGTTCTGGTCGAATTATTAAAGATGCTCCACCACTGACAAATGGTATTTTTTCACTATTAAAAACAGGAGCAGATGATTTAGTATTTTTCTTTAGTTACAATAGTTACTTACTTTAGACCATTACCACCATTGAAAAGTTTGAGCTTCTAATTTTACTTCAAGTTAAAAATATAAAAAAATAATTAATTGCATCCCGAAAAAATTCTTTGCCACTATATCCTATATGGAATGAAGTACTGATTGTGCATGCACCAAAGGCGAAGTAAATTATTTTACTTTTTTTGTTTGTTAATTAGGCATATATATACACAAGTAAACACCAATTATTGTTCAAATGATGAATATCATTTATGCTCTGTCGGCGATGGAGCATTTTTTAAGCTCATACAGTATATTTCGGTAGAGAATATCTGAAAAGGTTTTCTATTTTCTTGAATTCTTTCCCTTAATAAGAGTTGCTTCCCTTTGTTCTGTTATCAGCCAGTGAGAGTCTGCTGATAAAGGATTTATTCCAGTCCCGTGTGACCAGAACCGGGTCCCTGGCCCCTAGTGCTAGACAACAAAGGTCACGGAGAGGTACCACTGCCAAGTCTCCATTTGAATTCTTCAAGAAACTGAAAGGAGGAAAAACAGACAAGGTAAAATGCTGACAGAAAATTTTAGCTCACCTAACAAAAAAAATGTATCTATTGATTGAAATTTAAAAGGCCTCTACTGCAATTATAAATCTAGACTTGTGAAAGGTAGAGGAACATTTCAAGCCATATAAGCCTCTTTTTTGCACCCATTTTTGAGTGCTTTTTGATTCACAATGTACCAATATCATAGTAATCCTTATGATGATGTGCCTGTTAAGTATAGATTAATTTAGCTGCAATATTGTAGCTCAAAAGACTTTTTGACAGAAAATGGTGTCGTCTTTAGAGCTACCATTGGTGCCTATTACTGCTAATGGAGCAAAGTAATGATTATGCAAACCATTATAAAACATTTGTTTGCATTTTTATCGTACTTGTTTGATATCGCTTACCTACTAGGCAATAAAACTGAACCACATGAAATATCAAATTCTCGTTGAGGCTTTATTTTTTTTACATAATACATATGAAGGTCTTTCTGAAGGGAATTTATACGGCAAGTCCACAAATTGCAAATTTGACGTCTTGTGAGCGGTACGGTAGATATTAAGAATGGTAGTTATGTTTGTTTTGGACAAAAATATTATGTAAATGCATGAATATGCATAAAATAATTGGAAACCTTCAAAAAAGTATAGAAAACTATGTCCGAGTGATTTTCGGAGGCAGTGCTCCACTACGACACATAGGGACCAATTTGTACCCGTCCGAATGGTATAGTAGGCCGGGTACGTATATTCGTTCTAATATTAATTGTGATGATGGGTTGATGTTATACAGAAACCCAAAGGCCCCATGATGTCTGTAGAGAGGAAGGGCCCGGCTACCATGGCATATCACTTCAAGGTAAGAAGTCTCTAACACAGGGGAGTAGGTATTTTACAATGTTTTAGCAAGAAATGCTTATGGAATATGTATACAATGGAATCATTTGGTCATGACGTCTGTCTGTACAAATCTACAAATCGTGTCTTGACAACTTCTCAACTGATGGAACCATTGATGCATATAATTTATAGATGTGCAAGAAATTTTGATTTTTAATGTGGTTGTCATGGTAATTAGGTCATTTTACTCAGGTTTTGTTTATGGCTACAGTTCTTTCGATTATATCATTTTTTGTATCTTTCAGAATTCTCTAAATGATTTGATGGCAAAGATCCAGTCAGCCAAACCACAAATCATCAGATGTATTCGCCCGAACACCACCAAAACACCCATGTTATTTGTACCTGAGTATGCGCTCGCCCAGCTACGGTATACAGGAATCGCAGAAACTATCAAAATCAAAAAGTTTGGATATTCCATGAGGATCCGATTCCATGACTTCTTACTGAGGTACAATTTAATCTGCACTTATATTTATTTATGTTTTTTTTTGTGTTTTTTTTTTATCAAACATTTTCATTGAATATACTTTAATCATGATTTTTATTTTGAAATGTCCTAATTCTTATGTCCCTTTTACAATTTGATTTATAGTTCCTGAAAAGTTTGCTATCATTCTTTTTGAATTGGAGATATATTTTATTATTTCTAAATAACATACTTAAAATAAAAGATAATAAAAAAAGATCAACTCAAATCACCTGTGTCCATTGACTGTTTGTTAATAGATAACATTTTCTACTTCTCGAAAAACCATTGACATATTTAATGCACAATTATGGATATGAGAGATGATTAACATTGCTGCTATGCAGTAATTAAGAATAAGATGATTATATGTAATTAATTACTACAGATACCACACCCTGACAATGTGTCTATTGCCACAACACAGTATGATAGCAGACCTGGACAAATGTAAACACATCTTACTGTGGTGTCACCTCTCAGAGGCCAAGGACAAGTACAAGGTAGGAAGTGTGAGGGTGGGGCGGGGCAGGAGGAATGGGGGGAGGGGTGGGGTGGGGATACCACACCCTGACAGTGTGTCTACTGCCACAACACAGTATGATAGCAGACCTGGACAAATGTAAACACATCTTACTGTGGTGTCACCTCTCAGAGGCCAAGGACAAGTACAAGGTAGGGAGTGTGTGGGTGGGGCAGGGTGGGGTGGGGTGGGGCAGGGTAGGGTAGGATGAAGTGGTACGAATACGAAGTGGGAAGGGAGGGGCGGGGGGATTGCAGGAGGAGGGGCTGGGTGATACAACAATCTTGATGTTATTTCCTATTATGGTGTCATCCATCAAAAAATGAAATTAAACAGAAGAAATAGTGTGTTTTTGTGTTGGAGGAAGGAGAGAAAGTGAGCGTTAGAAGATTAATGGATAGAAGGTCACATCTAACTTCCTCCTACTTTACAGTGCAGTATATCGGGTGGGGAGGGAGAGGACCACGCCCAGTCTGTTACATGTGGTATGTGTTGGTAAATCCTCTGGTAAGATTTTACTGTAACTGTAAAATTAATACATTATTAGATAAAATATTATGTTTCATGCAGATTGGAAAAACAAAGCTATTCATGTGTGAACGACACTGTGTCCGTCTGGAGGAAGGGGAGGTAACTCTCAGAAGAAGAGTGACCCTTGCCCAAGCAGGTTAGTATGCCCAGGATTTATTTTTTTCTGATGCATGTTTGTCATACGGTCATGTCTCGTTATAAACTTTTGATGACACTTTTGGTATAAAATAAAGTACATTGCTTTTGTAATGTAGATCTTACTTTTTGTTATCCTTACTGCCAAGATAAAAAATTGTACATACATCTACCATTGATTCCCATGGCATCTTTCAGTAATCTATAACCCAGTAACTGTAAAAGTTGATCTAACATGGTACTTTTGAAAATTTGATTAGATGCTTGATTCTTATACATTTCTTATAATCATCAAATTAAACCTATTGAATTTTGTGTCTGAATCAAGGCAACACTGTCATTTGTATAAAGTAAAAAAATGCATTCACAGCTAGAAATCTAAATGTAATTGAATGAAGTAAAAACTGTTTTCCCAGCTAGAAATCTAAATGTAATTTTATGAAGTAAAAACTGTATTCACAGCTAGAAATCTAAATGTAATTGTATGAAGTAAAAATTGTATTCACGGCTAGAAATCTAAATGTAATTGTATGAAGTAAAAATTGTATTCACAGCTAAAAATCTAAATGTAATTGTATGAAGTAAAAACTGTATTCACAGCTAGAAATCAAAATGTAATTGTATGAAGTAAAAACTGTATTCACAGCTAGAAATCTAAATGTAATTGTATGAAGTAAAACATGCATTCACAGCTAGAAATCTAAATGTAATTGTATGAAGGAAAAATTGTATTCTCAGCTAGAAATCTAAATGTAATTGTATGAAGTAAAAACTGTATTCACAGCTAGAAATCTAAATGTAATTGTATGAAGTAAAAACTGTATTCACAGCTAAAAAACTAAATGTAATTGTATGAAGTAAAAATTGTATTCATGCACGGCTAAAAAACTAAATGTAATTGTATGAAGTAAAAATTGTATTCACAGCTAAAAAACTAAATGTAATTTGTATGAAGTAAAAACTGTATTCATAGCTAGAAATCTAAATGTAATTGTATGAAGTAAAAACTGTATTCACAGCTAGAAATCTAAATGTAATTGTATGAAGTAAAAATTGTATTTTTGGCTAGAAATCTAAATGTAATTGTATGAAGTAAAAACTGTATTCACAGCTAGAAATCTAAATGTACTCCCACCAGCTGGGTACAAGGAGTTTAACTGAATATTTCAATGTACAACAAATTCTATACACATCATATTTGATTTAGATACATGAATGTTTTATATTGCTTTAATATTTGAAATTCTGTTCCTATTCTTACAGTTGTGCGTGGATTTCTTGCCAGAAGAAAGTTTAAAACACTTAGAATACAGATCCAACAGAAACAGGAAATGGAGATTTCCACCTTCTGTCACCAGATGGAGCTCCATCAAGATCAGCTGTTGTCATGGTTACACATTGTAAACACAGAGGATGATAATAGACAACAACAAAAGCTGAAGACTAATGAGTAAGTAGAAGTTATGTTTTTATCAAATTACATATTAGTGCATCACATGATAATTACTAGGAATGCGATTGGATAACTATTTTGCAACAGTTTCCTGTCCGTCTTGACTACGGGAGACTATACCTGACTACGAGAACTATACCAAAGTATAGTCCCCTGGCAATGAGCATGCGACCAAATATATGACGTCATAATGAATGTCATGTGACGTACTAAATCTATTATGGCCCTTTCCCTGGGGAACAGTTCTCCTATAGTGTTGTCTGGCGAGATATAGTCCCCTCGTCTTCGACTCGGGGACTATATTTCGCCAGACAACACTATAGGAGAACAGTTCCCGAGGGAAAGGGCCATAATAGAATATTAATTCCGTTAATCATTCCTATGGATTTTTACTTCCCTTCACTGTCTTTAATAATCTACCCTGTCTGCTTTTAAAAGTGAAACAGAATCAAACTAAATCTTACTTTCTATTTCTAAACACATCATACTAGTCATTGAAATGTCTCATAAAATTTTCACTGTTGTACAACAATATCATAACATAACTTAGCTACTCATATTTACAGCACTGTTTAGGTCACCTGACCAAAGGTCATGGTGACCTATTGCAATTGACTTTTGTCCCTCTTCGTCTATCATGTGTGGTGCGTTGTGTGACATCTGTTTACATTTCCTTGTGAATGCGATAACTTGAGTAAATATAAACAGAGCTGAATGAAACTTTGTATGTAGAATAACATTGAATAGATCTTTGACAAGTTCGGAAGTGGACCTGATTCAACTGTAACTTACAGAGTTATTGCCCTTTGCAAGAATAATTATTGAACCTTGTTAATGCAATAACTTGAGTAAATATGAATCAAGCTTAATGAATTTTTTCATGTTGACTACCATTGGAAATATCTTCGACAAGTTCGAAATTCAGCTTAATTTATTTGCAAAGTTATTGCCCTTTGTAATAATAATTATTGAACCTTGTGAACACGGTAATGTGAGTAAATATGCACCAAGCTTAATGAAACTTTGTATGTAGACCTATTGGATGTATGTTCCTATTTTGTGAACAAAATACATCACTCGTAAATTACATAATTAGTTTTTTTCAAATATAAGGTGACCGTTAAAGCCCATGAGTCTCTTGTTTTTAAGGAGTTTCCAGATTTTTTTCCAACTTTAGGATTTTTCAATGAATTCTCAACATTGTTTATCGTTTAAAAACAAAATCAAGTTGAAAGTAAATAGTTTTTAGCTCACCTGGCTCGAAGGGCGGATGGGCTTATGTAATGGCGCGGCGCCCATCATCTGGCGTCTGTCGCCCGTCGTCCGGCGTCTGGCGTCCGTTAACTTTTCACAAAAATCCCTACTTGTCATAAACGGCTTAATGGATTTTCACCAAATTTGGTCTGAAGCTTCCTGGGCCTCTTGTTTTTGTATTTTTCTTTGCTTTTGTTTTTTAGAGTTAAGGAGATCTGCAAATCTCTGGAAGCGTTGGACGACCTGTTGGATATTTACGATGACTGTGCCGTGGGGTCACATGAGGCTGAAGAGGTGTTTATAGGTAGGGAGACAACTCCTCTTTTATACAGGATCTTAAATGAGTGATCATTTCATATGAGATTTATATCAGATCTTAAATGAGTGCTCATTTTATAAGAGTCTTATGTAAGATCTTATATGAGTGCTCATTTTATATGGGTCTTATGTAATATCTTAAATGAGTGCTCATTTCATATGAGTCTTATGTAAGATCTTAAATGAGTGCTCATTTTATATGAGTCTTATGTAAGATCTTAAATGAGTGCTCATTTCATATGAGTCTTATGTAAGATCTTAAATGAGTGCTCATTTCATATGAGATTTAAATAAGATCTTAAATGAGTGCTCATTTCATATGAGATTTATTTTAGATCTTAAATGAGTGCTCATTTCATAAGAGATTTATATAAGATCTTACTGAGTGCTTATTTCATATGAGATTTATATAAGACCTTAAATGAGTGCTTACTTCATATGAGATTTAAAGAAGATCTTTAATGAGTGTTCATTTCATATAAGTTTTATGTAAGATCTTAAATGAGTGCTCATTTCAAATGAAATTTATATAAAATCTTAAATGAGTGCTCATTTCATATTAGATTCAAATAAGGTATTAAATAAGTGCTCATTTAATATGAGATTTATATAAGATCTTAAATGAGTGCTTATTTCATATGAGATTTATATAAGATCTTACTGAGTGCTTATTTCATATGAGATTTATATAAGACCTTAAATGAGTGCTTACTTCATATGAGATTTAAAGAAGATCTTTAATGAGTGTTCATTTCATATAAGTTTTATGTAAGATCTTAAATGAGTGCTCATTTCAAATGAAATTTATATAAAATCTTAAATGAGTGCTCATTTCATATGAGATTTTATTTTTACTAGCCTCATATATTTTATAATTTCATATGACAAATTTAATAAAATCTCACGTGAAATTAATCCAAATTTAATGATATATTTTATCCCATAATTACTACAACCTACATTTCGCAGAATTTCAATGTCAAAATGTGTTACAAAAATGCAGCAGAGGCTGCCATATCAACAGAGTTATCCCCCTTTGGGTATTCTTGTGTGTAAAAAATATGTTATGTCTCCAAAAATTAGCTGTTGAAAACTCCAACCTTACTGTTTATCCCTTGAGCTAATCCTGGTTACAGCGATATCGGCTGTATTTATCATACAATGGTATGATTATTAACTTATCTTTTTATGATGATGACAATCATGGTTTATCTCTCCTTGGTGATTCTCCTTAGTCATGCATGATTGATGATAAGGTTGGAGTTTACGATACATGTTGGAAACATTTAGGTAATACATTTTAGTGTATGGGTTGATCATTGATGATTATAAACATTTTCTTGTAGTATGTGGTTGATAGGCATAGTTACAACAGTTGATTGAGAATACTACTTTTCCTTCTTACCCTTTATTAATTAAAACCTGTATAATCCAGAAACCTGTCTATATATACCGACCAAATATGCTGGTTCTGGTGACATCCATTTTAGACAAGTTAGACTACTGTACATTGGAGTATGATAATATTTTGTTTAACATTTTGACATGGAAAACAGATGATAAATAGGTTTACTTCTTAATTAGATCTTAACTGTCATATAATTTAATTTGATTTTTGGAATCCTAATTATTTAGTTATTAAAAGCTGTATAATCCAAATATTTTAGTTTCTGATAACATCCATTTCAGTTATACAGTTATTGTAAAATATCAATCAAGATTCACCTACAATTATGGATACTGTTGTTGTCTATCACAGCTGTTATCTGGGTATTGTTCTAATTATCTACCATTCTCCTCCTAGTACAGGTTATGAATTATCTAATCATTTGAATGGAGAGACAGAGTAATTTGCCTCTACAACATTTAGACATTTGTTATGTCTTATTGCCATTGAACCTTTCAGCTAAAGGTGAGAAATGATATTGTTTCCACATGCTGAAGCCGATGTGTAATTGTGGTAACTGCATTCTTTGTTATTACACGAAATGAACAGTAACAGTGCAGTGCGTTATGCATGTGTTCAGCACATGTTCTTATCATTCAAACGTGCAGTATGAAATGCCTGTGCATGCTTCCTGTATAAATCTGTTGAGGATTTCCTGAGATGATCTATAAAAGAAACAAGTATAGACTCTAGACAGCATTGACAATAGCACTGTCTAGGAGGGTATGTGCCATGGATTTAATTTCTAAACATTTCCTTCAGGTGAACATGTATGGTTAATGTGATGATATGTATTGAAGTCAACATTAAAGTAAGCATCGATCTTCCACTAAGCTTTCGTTCTGTTGACAACTCATACACTTTTATACCTTTGAATACTTCTGCTGCCTGGTCATTTGTCTGATGAAGGTGACTACATTTATATCCATGTATACATAACTTTCGTCATCAAAACGACACACATATATTTCTTACTTGATGTACTGTGTAACAACATCATCACATAAAATGTGACGGATTGTTGTAAACCAAGAAATTTTCTATTACATTGGCGCCGATTAATAAAATAGATTTGGTATAGTTGGTTAAGAGTTCTATAAACAGCCAGGGCATTGAAGAATGTGTAAGGTTAAGGTGGCTGCTGAAACTCAGAGTATCCAGAGAAAAACTGCCAATCTGCCATCAGTACGTGGCAAAAACTGTCCCACATGGGCGCAACCCAAGATGGAGGACTTGTGGTAATATGTTGGGATAACCCCACTATTGCAAATGTATTTGTCTACCAAACATGCTTTTAAACAATTATTTGAATAGACATCTGTCACATCTGTCATTATAGCTTTTTCGATCATCAGAAAGTTTGAGAATTTCTGAAATTGTCAAAGATTGATTTGAAATCTCATGGATATTGCTCAAAGATCTTCACTAATTGAGCATTTGATTTCTAAAACAATGAAAGAAAGCTCTTCTTTCTTGTAATAGTTAGAAAATCCTGGGAAGGAATGATCAGTGAGAAAATCCTGGGAAGGAATGATCAGTGATCTTTATAGGCATAAGTTGAGCGACATAAGAGATTTTCAGAGAGGATGTTGAAATCTGTGGAGGAGGTTGCAAGTCCTCAATATCAATCTGATAAAGTTTGGAAATCACAAGAGTAGATTCAGAGATCTTCAGAGATAGATTTTGAAAATTCAAGCGGAAATTGAATGCAGAGATACAGAGTATTTGGAAAAAGTTTGCTTTAACCTTGAATCTCATAGTAATAGGTCTTGAATGGCAATGCAGGTCTTAAATGAAGACCAATCTGTAGGTCACTTTAGATCATCTAGGAGAGTGGTGCTATTTTTGTCCATTTACAACAAACTGCAAACCATACAGTTTCTATTGGGAGAGACTCATATAGGCTTTGCCTGTTGTTCGATCCTTTTTCAAATATTTTTTGAAATAATATTTATTGAAATTGTACAAACTTTGATCACTGTCTGAAAACTTTACCCATTGACTGTGTACACCTTCCTATGGTCTGTATCACTGTCTGTGTGTAGCCCTGCAGGTAGGGCGTTAGAATTGTACCTGCTGCCCCTATTGCATGATCGTAAAAGACGACTAAATTTAGGATCTTATAATTATCTTTTCTCTTCTTCCTAACTGACTTTATCTTTCCCAATGCCTCCCTTGGCACCGCCTCACTTTTGGCCTTGAGTTGAGCGTTCGCCCCTGTGAGGAAGGCTCTGGGTTCTGTCCCCTGGCCGAGACACACCAAAATCTTTAAAAGTGGTAGTTTCTGCTCCTGCTTAGCGTTCAGCATACAGGGAGTGGGACGACTGGTTCGTCCGTTGTCAGTATAATGTGACCGGGTGGGGTGTGTTGCTTGGTGTCTTCGGCGGCATGCTTCAGTGATATAGCACTATAAAAAGGGCAACAGTTCCACTATACAAGAAGACACAACACGAACATACTGCAGTCTCCCAGTACACTCACCTCGCACAACATACACGCAACACGCTGCATACATGGGAGGCCGTCCTTACATGACCATAGCTGTTAATAGGACGTTAATAAATCAAACAAACAAACAAACAAAGTCTGAAAACTTTACCCATTGACTGCGTACACCTTCCTATGGTCTGTATCACTGTCTGAAAACTTTACCCATTGACTGCGTACACCTTCCTATGGTGTGATCAACTCTATATTTTTATAAACATTGAGAAATGTCTGAAAGCATCCTGGTATAAGCTGTGTTCCTTGCGTCAACAGTTGGAGAACAGTTCTCCTAATTACATTATAGCAGGCAGACGAGACGGCTGATGATCGACAGCCAATCTAGTCCTGTCATAATTTGTTCATTTTTTATACAGTCCTGTAGTAGGAGCATTAGTTACTTCACCAAATCTACAAACATCTTTTGTGGCTTCTGCTGAAAGACCAAATACCGTTTGAACAAAGCTTAATCGACTCATTGAAGATTTTTATGATGGGTAAATTCATTTGGCTGTAGGAGACATAAAAAATACAGATTTGACTATTTAGTTCTTTGTCTTTGAAAATTTTTTCTGAAAACTGCATTCATCTGTAATTTTCCACAAAATTACTTGATTTTTAAATGCTTTATTGGTGTAAATTTTGTTATTCGCTCAATCAATACATCACTTTTGAGATGCCAAAACAACATGGGTAAAGTACAATTTACTGTCAGTTCTGATATCTGCCTTTCCTTGATTGTGACGTTTGATTTATGTGACATCTCAATCACTGAGAGATGAGATAAATCAATGGGAAATCATACTTTACCCACATCGTTTTGGTATATTGAAGCATCTGTATTTCCTGAAGGACTAAAAGTCTTTCATAACTTACTAAATACCAATGTCAGTCCAAACGGGCATGATTCTGTCGTATCTCATTTTGATTTCATAGGAGACAGGTGCCATTTACTGTAATCTAACTTATTTTGAATGTGATTAAATTTCAAGTATTTTCCAGCGATCATCAATTGTGTGAAGAAGAAAGTGTTTCAACTATTACTACAATAATCAGCTTTTAAACTGTAAATCGCAAAATTAAATCACTGTGAAAAAGTAGTTAGGCACGAAAACGCGAAACAAAGTCACCCTAAAAATACCTTGGTTTACAGTTTGTCCCAGTTTCTTTTATTTCATACATATATGGAGTAAGATATGATAATTCACACATACTTCTATATTAACATTGACCTGGACCAAATTAGTTCCAATATCCAACATGTATTTTTAACCTAATGTGATTGCATTAATTTAATTGGTTACTGCGGATGAAACTTTCGCATGTTAGAACACTAGACAAGTAGATTACATCAAATTGATTTGGCCTGGATTTCGATTGGATTTTTGTTCCTGGATTAATGTAGAATGTGGTTACGTGTTGGTCCCTATTACAGTATTGTAAAGGCCTGAAGATGTGGCCTGGCTCAAGTTCCTGACCTTCGTTAATATTCATAGACTAGCACTGTTCATGGTGAGTCATGCCATAGTACTACCATTTCTGTCTGGCTTAGGTCCCAGTATTAAGTATATTATAGCCCTGGCTACATTTGAAATAATGTCTCCCTAGTCTAGAGGGAAAGTCTTGAAATGTATGCTCCTACAATGAAATAAGAAGCGAGGGAGCAATTTGTGTTGTTACCTTTGTCTATTCTATCACATTCCTGTCCCATCCTACCCAGTCCTGTCTAGAGCAGTGCCCTGTTTTACTTTGTTTTGTCCCACCTCTCTCTGCAATGTCCCACCCATCTTTGTCCTGTCCCAACTCACAGTTCTTTCTGGCCCTTTCAGTCCTGTCTCACCCCTCTCGGTCCTGTCCTGTCCAGACCCTCTCCTTATCATCAACACCTCTTGAGGATCCTCTGAAAATGCAATTTTTTATTTTCCTTCTTTTTTTTTGTTATGGATTAATTAATCATCATGAAATGAATAAATGAACTTTTGACCTCAATATCTGTTACTGATTCCGCAGGCATGTTATTGGATAGCATTCACTAATGAAACAAAATGACATTCTATAAATAGAACTAATTGAAGATTGATGGATTTTATCCTTGTGAACATTAGACATCCTATAGAAGATAACTTGGGGGTAGTTATATTCTCAGGTTTGGCAGATTTCAATCCTTATACTGACCAAGTGTTGGATGTTATATGTTGTTACATTATGTGGTAAAAATAAGATACCCTTGTTGGTTATATTCCTTCATTTTACACAGATATGTATAAAATTATATTGTATTGGTGTATATTGATTGACAATACTTGTGAAATGAAAATTAAAAAAAAAATAGTATACTACCAAATCACATATGTTTAGAGCAATCCTGCGTC
Organism: Argopecten irradians irradians; assembly: GCA_004382745.1. Classification (NCBI taxonomy): domain Eukaryota; kingdom Metazoa; phylum Mollusca; class Bivalvia; order Pectinida; family Pectinidae; genus Argopecten; species Argopecten irradians. The sequence goes on along the minus strand of SAYR01036960.1, from coordinate 1,364,010 downwards.
ATCAATTACAAAAAAAAAAAGGAAAAACATTTCAAAATCGGGTCAGGTAGCATTGTTGTAGTAAAGAGGTCAAAAGGTCATTGGCTTGACTATTGACTGTCAGGGTCATTTAAGGATATGTGAGGTTTAGATGATGGAGGAAAGCCAGAGTACCCCGAGAAAAATCACCACCCAATGGTGAGTTAACCTGGCAACTGCCCCACCCACTTAGGATTTAGACTTGTGATCAGAGGTGGAGATCTTATGTTAATATGTCATGACATCTTTAACACTCGGCCACTGGTCACCAAGGCCCCCGATAATTACCAAGATGTGGTCAGTTTACACTGTATACCTTATTATATTATTATTATAAGCAACAAACCATTGAATGCTGGTTATGTCATTCATTTATTCATGACTGCAAAAATCAAATTACCCATGGAATATTGGGCACAGACATTGAGGACACCTCAACAGCTGGTCAAAGGTCAAAGGTCATTTGCCTATTAGCCACTCATGTATTGATCGATGTATTGATCGTCACAGATCTCTGATGAAGGGGAGTTAATCAATGAAGCAATATATCAAAGGTCAGAGATCATTGTGTGACACACTATATGGCTGCCTTGGTCATTTAACCACAATCAATAATTAAGAATTTCCTGGAGTAATGTACTTGTGGTATTGATTTGAGTCATACAGTACACAGACGCTGACAAGTTTGGACTTTTTGTTTAGTAATTCTATGGTGATTGAAGTTGACTTGTATAATTATTGTAATAGCAGCTAACTGCATCTTATCAATGAAAAATTTTTATTTTCAGTTTTTTTTTTCAAATACAGAGTTTATTTTAGTAAATGTCAATATTCTTGTTTTTCAGATATACATGATATACATTACCAAAACCATTTCAGCAAAGACATGTTTATGACATTATACTGCAGCATGAATTGTAGACAAATTGTATAATTTCATGCAGGTCTAATTTTTCATCAAAAGACATCATCTTGTAGCTATATATCAAGCTGCATAAATTGATACCTAAAAATGAATATTTTGGTTGATGTTTGACATTTTACAACTACTGATGTTTGAGGAGGACACACGATTAGGAACTGCTATGGATCATTATAAACAGATTACTGACAGCCGTCAGGATCAATAAGGGAGCGTGCCTCCCCTAGTACCGTACCCCACACAATGGAGTCCGTCCTGCTCCTGACCATATGCTCCCGTTATGTAAATTAGTGTTGAGTCAAATTGATTAAGTGTCTGATTGATAAAACGTGAGGTTCTTTCATCTGATCAGCAGATCTAAACAGTTTACAATGATTGAGGTTCACCTGACCAGCAGATATAACCAGTGTACAGCTGGAAGTAATTAATGAAGTTATAAACATATTCAGGTGTGTAACGAGGAACAGGTACAAAATATTAACGAGATACCTGTAAAATACTAGGTAATAAATGAATTGTATAGCTAACTGAATGAAATTTTCAGTGAATTTGAAAAAAAAAATTAAGAGTAATTTTTGTTGCTGTTGTTAGATGCATTGATTTTAATGGCTCAGTGGTTTGTATTGATTGGATTTTCCTGTGAAGCCATTTTAATGGCTCAGTGATTTGAACAAAATGTGTTTAGTTTAACAGCCAGGGTCATTTAAGGACATCTATCAGGTTTGTTGGTGGAGGAAAGTCGGAGTACCCAGAGAAAAACCACCAACCATGCAGTGGTAAAAACTTGTGGCTCAGCATTGGAGGGCTTGCTGCAATATGTTGATACATCTTCAAATCACTCTGCTATTATATTTGTTCCCCAACAAACCCAATTATAAATAAGAAAGTGTTAATGTTATCTAATCCTGTATAAGTCTGTAAAAACACCACATTCTCCAGTTTCTGTAAACATCCTCTCAGGTTTCCTTTTCAACTGATCATAAACTGCAAAAATAACATGTTTTCTCAATTTAAACTCTTTGCAAGCCTTACAATAGCATCAGGTGTTTTCCTGCTTCTAGGATTGCACACAGTTCCATAAATCTCTTCTAAACTTACAGGTTACAAACTCGGCCTGTCTTAATGCATTGTGGTTATTGTTCAACTTAATTAATTTTCAATCCTGTATTTATGGTTTTTTCCTTTTTATTAATGGAAAAATTATCCAAGTCTTTACAGGATTTGGATTTAATTTATAGTTTTCACAATTTTGTTTTTGTTCCAATTATTATTATTTGAAGAATAATCCAATTATTTTAAGTTTTTACTCTTTCTAATTTAGGAGAATGAATTTTAAACTGCCACTGAAATAAAATGTATATTTTATAGTCAACATTTTCTAGTAAATATGTATTAAAGTTGTATGGTCTGTGACTTGTTGTATTTTTGGCATAGAAAAAGTATATAAAGTGTTTTACATATATTTCTCCGCCTCTCTAAGTTTTAAACTTACTATATTTACCGAATTTTGTTAAGTTCCTATTCAGAAAGTCATTAAAATTAAATTACAATATTGATTTTTAACGTTTTAACGGAACTGTTCCGATCTTTACGGATATTGCCGATTTTGACTACATGATACGGCTCGGGAGGTTCCGATCTATATGGGTATCGCTGATGTCAATCACGTGATACAACTCGGTTTTCCGATATTACTCGAAAGTTTGAAACATGGCCTTGACTGTGATGTTTCTTTCAAAACTATTTCATGTGACATTTACCGCTATGTCAATAATATATAAGTGCTTTCATGGATATGAACCATCATATATAAGCATCCATGATCACACAGTGTATGTTTTATGATAGTTTGTGATGGTGAAAATTACAAGAAATGCAACTTTAATTAATAAAATATGTTTCAAAAAGTTGAATGTGGATACCAAATTTTAGTTGATCTAGTAACTGACCTATTTCATAACTTAATTTTGCAGATGTCACTCTCAACTAAAATATATATTGATAGTTTGTTATATAGCATTACCAAAACATATCAACATCATAAAATGAGGTCAATTGATTGGCTTTAGAGGTGTATTTATAGTCCATTTATATCTACTAGCCATGCCATGGACATAATTATGTAACATGGAGATGATACAAAAGACAGAGTCAACAAATTGCCCTCAGTTGTTGGGTTGGACCTGTAAAACCTGACAATATTTCCAAGAACCATGAGTCTTTGTAGTCGTGAAGAGACATATGTTGGCCTGAAATTCTGATAGGTAAGATATACGGTATGTATAGAGATATTCAAATTGCCCATTTATTGATTATAATCATGATCAAACATACAATTGTACTGATATTATGTTAAATAAAAAATGTTAACTCTGAAAAGGTTAGATGAAAAGTTCTTATTTTATAACACATTGTTGAAATCTCATTGTACTGGTTTGTACTTATACCACCCGATCTGGACAACAGTTCTAGTTTGGAACTATTACTGTAATTAGCTCTGGTACATAACAACTTTATCTCCATGTGTCAATGAACGTTCAACGACTGACGATGTTGTGTAATTACCACTTCTAAATCAATATGGCTGATTTTGAAGAAAATGAGTGTTTGACACTTCATTAAGGATAATTGAAATTTTAGCAAATTGATCCTGGTGCTACACAGGTCAAATGGGGGACATTTATATATAATGATGAAACATCATTATCCCATTTATTGAAAATTTAGCGTATTCAAAGTCTGTTTGTATGAAATGTTGCTTTTAATTAATTGGTAATAATTAATTGGTTGATTAGGCTGAACATCCGATTAACAGCTAGGGTCATTTAACTCGCTCACCCTTGGCGACATTTTGAACTCTTCCATTTCAAAGTCTTGGACAGTTCATTATGAAATTTTAGGGGTGAAATAGTTAACATGGTGAGGAGTTACCCTGAATGTTGAGTAATCAATGGGATTCTTTAATTCTTTGAAACATTTGTATGATCTTATGGGGCCATGGTGATATCATCGAAAGTCCTCCACCCCTGGGTCATGAGTTCGAATCCCATGTGGAGCAGTTGCTGGGTGGTTTTCCTCGGGATACTCCTGTTTTACTCCTCCATCTAAACCTGGCACATCCTGAAATGCTCCTGGCTGTTAAAAGGATATTAAACTAATCAAACCAAACTAATTCATGTCATTCTTAATAGAAAAACAATTTTTTTTCAGAAAATGATGCCTCAAAATGTTCAGTTGTAACCCATTGTGACTTTCAATTTTGTTCAAATTGGAATCAATTTTCAAGCCATAATCAATCCAATTTGGTGGTTTTAGCCTGTAATTGTAACAAAATGACTTGAAAATAACAGTAATATGTGCTGGGGAAGTTTGTCCTTGCGTTTGTCTTGTACTTTTAAAACTAGAGTTTCTACCAATTATCTTCATAATTTGACAAAATCTGTTCTAACATGCAAAATAAAGTCAATGCATTGTCGAACACCAAACAGCGGGTAAATGCAGCTTACAGTTAGCAGAGTGCTCATGAACCTGAAATTCCCTATTTATCTGTGCTAAATTGGAATTATTCTCAGAAAATCATGTCTCAAGATATTAAAGACCTGACATTTTATTGCGAGTGTGTAATTAAGGTTTAGTATGGGACATAATTGATCATTTCCTTAGAGTTCAATGAATAGATTTATATTGGATTTATATCTCTGCAGGCTTCTGTTTTCTACCAACATTCATTTACAGAGTAATTAAAATGAAAAGAATGGCAAGAAAGATAACCTTTATAGCATATTACCTTAAGTAATTGGCAGTTTGTGAACAATTATACCCGTGATTTGAATAAATACTCAATCGCAAAATGTTCTCCCCTCAAAACTCAACAATTACAGTATTTGCATTGCATTGCACGATCAACATTGATTCTATGATTATAATCATCGATAGAATGGTTTGAATTTTGATTGTACAGAAACTTCTACATAAATAGCATTTTTTTATTGGTGATCTATTCTGAGCAAATCAAGATTTAAGGGATTAGAATCTGACTTTACTGACATCTTTTTAAAAACTGACCCTACACTCACGGTCATATCTAGCACATTTAACACATTTCAACAGCTTCAGCATTGGATTATTTAACAAATGTCTGATAACCTGTAGAGCTCCCTTATGCATTACAAACCCACAAATCTAAATTATAAAAAATGAATAAAATCAATTTGCCAGTGTAACTCAATCAGTCATTAAAAAAAGCGATCTTATCATTTTCAAAAATGCTTTTATTCATTCAGAATATTATCTGATTGCTTGTAAAAATGATATAGTGATGATGTCATGATTTGTAAGCACATTACTCTGTGATATAACTTCCTCTGTGATAGAGATTACTGATAACATATTATTTCCTAATTACAAAATGATTCCATTGTCATGGTAACCATTAAATGGTATCATTGAGCATGTGGTGGCATGGTGTATGTAACATTATAATTTGGTGATTATTAGCCTGTAGTTAAATGGACATTCCTCTTCTGGTAAAGTCTGTGTAACAATTGAAGACTCTGAGATTTCTGGCAAATTATCCAAGTCAGTATTGTGTAATTCATATACCACTATACATGCCATGGCCTTCTACTTCTGAATTATCAATAGGCGAGTGGTTAAGGTGTCTGACATTGTCCTATGCGGCCATCACCACTGAGTTGCAGTGGCTGAGTGGTTAAGGTGTCTGACATTATATTCTAGAAAATATTCACCTCTGGCATGCAATGGCTGAGTGGTTAAGGTGTGTGACATTATATTCTAGAAAATATTCACCTCTGGTATGCAATGGCTGAGTGGTTAAGGTGTCTGACATTCTACTACAAGTCCATCACCTCTGGGTTTTCAGTGGCTAACACTGGTAGCCCTGTTCTGTTAATTTTCGTTCTTAAACTGTTATTTTAACCATATTCGTGATTTTTTAAATATTTATGTTGGTTATATCTGTTTTACTGTTATTATCAAAATTTTAGTTATCTTTAACTAAAAGCATGTTATTATTTTCTAGCACACGTTATATTTTTGCTGCTGTGTTATCTCTATCTTTGCATGCGTTTGTCTTTTTTAAATGATGTTAGATTTAGTGGCTGATGTTATTATTTATTTTGCATTGTTATTCATTTCATTTCACGTGTTAGTGTCAGCAATGATTGTTAATGATTTTGTTTCCCATGTTATTGCCAGAATGTTACGTGATTTTTATGTGAAACTTTGTTAGCATCAACAGAACATGTGATTATTTACGTGACCACGTTACAAGTATCGTTGGAAACGTTATTTTGTTTTGAAAGCGTTATTTTTTTCATGGAAATACCACTGCCTATTGTTCTCATTGACCCCCTACGGCGACAGCGCAGTGAGCCAGCGGGCAAGCTTCGCTAGTGTGTTGACCACTCACCCATAACGAGAGCACGGCTCCCAATATATAGTCGACTGGCGGTATCGCTGTCACTGTATCGCTACCGTATCGCATGTGCTGTGCAACTGAGCATGGAATATATATAGTTTTCAGTTACTATATTTACAGTTCTAGCTAAGTCTCTGCGAAAAAAATCCTGTATGAATAGATCCTTAGTACTAGTTACTATATGTTACATCCGTATTCTTAGGTTAGTAAACGTCCAAATTTGTCAAGCTAACCAGTCACTTCTAGTTGTGTTCAAGTACCTAACACAAATGCGGTCACTCCACGAGCTAGCTTTGGACCATATCAAATCGATATGTTGCATCATCAAGGTCACTATGTCATCGCGAAATATCAGCTCTAAAACAGTATGAGACAAATCTTCATGGTCGTGTTAGAAGTCCCCCTTCAAAATTATGAAGATAAACGACTAAGCCCACAGAAAAAAACAACCCCCAGGTCATTAAAGGGCCGCTTGTTACTGAGGTCGGGTCGGAATAAAATGAATTGAAAAAATTGTCAATTCAAGATTCAGCGAGAGAAGTGATGACAAGGGGCGGAGTCAATTAATACCAATCAAGGTACGCTTGTTATGTGATTGGGTAATAGTATTCATGACATAGCCCATGAGGCACGGTGACATTTTTCATAAAGAATAATGTTCATTTTTCAGACAATTTTAAACATTATAGCCAGTCAGGTGATACGACTTCTTTAATTGACTATTTGTAGACTTCTTTCAATTAACTGTACGGATAAGCAAAAGATGTAATGTCGTCCACGTGTTCTCACAGCATGTCATCACTCAACTACTGTACTAAACGATACTGATTTAACGGAGCAGTGGTTTTAAAAGTAGTATGCAGTTTTGACAAAAACAATAATGTATTCATGGACTTTATGCAGCAGATTTTGGACCTAGAAGATATGACGAATATGGACTCACACATTTTTTTTTACCGTGGAAGGAATTATGAAGATATTTATGGATTGTATCGATTGATCTACAAAAAAAGTACAGCTAAACGACCCATTTCATCTGTTTTAATTATTCTCATTAATTTCATGTGTTTTGTCGATATACATGAAACACTAAATACTTTTGAAACCACTTTTTACCTGATTGTTTATAATCGGCCCGCAGGTTGAATCATTTAGATTGATCAAAGATCGTATTCAACTTGAAATAAAAAAAATGAACAAATGAACTTTGTATATCAAGGATGTATTAAAAGGACCCCATTTAATCTGAGGACCTCAGTTATGGAACACCAGCGCAAACCCAGTAATGATAATCATATTATTTTATACTCGGCCGTTATGTCTTTTGGTCAAACTCACTTTACAAATTTCTTTACCATTCATAAAATCCACCGACTTACTGCGTTACGTGTTTTATTTATCGTGTGCATTTATGGAACTATATTTCTGGTTATATACATATTTTTAGCGTGAATTGCCTGGTTAATTGTATATATATATATAATATAAAAAAAATAAAAATCGATTTCTCACAAAAATGTTATTTAGCAAGAGGGATATTTAATCCAATCTATCACTAAAATTTCTCTTTTAACCTCATGTTTACGGACCATGGACAAAGGTTGGCGATTAACCGCCAGCGGCAACTCTCTAAATCACATGCGTGGCCATTCCAACGAACCCATAACGAAAATTGGCGAAGTCGTACCCAGAAAGTTACCTGAGAACTAATACGGTTGCGTGGCTTGGCATGTAAATCGCCGCAGGGTTCTAGCGTGACCAAGACAACGGGGCCATACCTCACGAAAACACGTGGAAAGCCCACCTGTCGTGCTTTTGATTCACAGACTTGCCTAACCAGTGTACGGGTACTCTAATATGTAATTAATCCATGTCACTGCAACTCAGAAGATAGTTTCAAAGATTTCATTATAGTCTCCCAGACACATTAAAATGTGTTACATGGATTATACAAGATACATTTTTAACTGCACGTGGCAGGATGGACAATATGTATCATTACCAATAACTAAAATATGGAAAATTAATTTGAAAATTAACAATACTATTCACATCTACAAAAATACCATCATTTTTCTAATGAATAGAGACACCTTCTTCAATAATTGGATATTACAAATACCTATAAAGCCACCCATCTTATGAAGACTGGGATTACTATAATAATACTGTGGGATATATTTTAATACGTATATTTTTTTTATTTCTTCGTGTTTACATACAAAAAAATAGTGAAATTCATCCCCGATATTTTCATTGCATAAATGGCATATTCTTTCACGTTTCTCAACATTACGCCATCTTCCAGTCTCAATTGGAATTTTTAAATTTGATGTACGGAATTTATTTATGTATACTCTATTCATTTCCGATAATTTTATAAGATAATTTTCAAATCCAAATTCATTTTTATATATTAGATAAGTCTGTCTCTTGAGGAGTTTTCCACACCTGAGAACCATTTTTGTATAAACTGATCTTGAAGGCGCTGTTTCATAAAACTTTAATTTATAAAAACTGTTAATCATTTGTATTTAATTGAGGAAGATATTTGACTTACCAGATTCGTCAAAAATATTTTTAATGAAAGATATCCATTAAAATGTGTATATTTCTTCGAAATGTAACTTCGAGATTAGTTTATAAAGTATTCTACTTAATTTATTTTCATTTTGTATAAGTCTATTCCAAAAACACAGCATTCTCAGTTTGATATTTACTTCGAGTGGGAATCTTCCCAGTTCCCCATACACCATAATATAGTAGTCGAAGAACATGTACCAAAAGTACACATGTACCATAAGTACGACTACACAACTGTGTGCTAATATTATACAATACTATTTATTTTATCTAATTCTTATCGGAACACATCGTCGTACCTAAATGAATATTCAAGGATTCCAAAACCAAAAACTGTAATTAGATAGAAAGTTTCTTTTTAATCTGTTAAAATCGTGCATATATCTGGGTTTAGTGTAGTAGATAAACAAAGACGTGCGTGTCCTGAAAAGTCGTATATTAGAACGTGAAACTTTTTTTTTTTCATTTTGAAATATTACCATTTAGTCTTTATATAAAATATCTCATAATACGTTGACTTGTATTTTGAAATGAAAAGTTGTTAAATTCTGTTGGTAACTCGATTTGGTCCGCAGTCACTTAAATAAAACACACCATATTACAGTTTACGCGTGGCTGCACACGTGATGACCAGGTACTGATAAAATTGACAGGAACAGAAAGGTCGTCATGGTTCACGCTGGGTAGATAGTTATTTCATGACGGGGAGGGGTGAGCGGTCTGTATACATGGGGCGGTGGCGTTTGTGTGACACGAGTGAGTCGAGGATGCAGACATTTCTTCGATATTTTTAGAAATTGATACTGATTGATACGTTCATAAAAATCACCAGAACTCAACTGTATATAGTAAAAAAATCTTTGTATTATTACTCAATGATATGTCGAGCATTTAATTACGCCCCTGATTGTTTTCTAAAAGGTATTGTTCATAGACGGCACTGATTAAGATATACACTTAATTCATTAATATTAAAATATGATACTTATAGATAATACTTGTATATATGTTATCTGTAATTTGATGTATGGATAAGCAGTAATAAAATGCAAAGTTTGCAGAGGTATCACTATTTTAATTACTGATCAAATTAGGTACATTAGTTCTAAACCAGACTGACAGATGTTGTAATGGATTTAATGATCAGATTGATTTCTTTACGCAATGACGCGCAAGCGTGATATGGGTCTGATGAAATCCATTGTTAATCGTTGGAAGTTTCGAGTGGGATTGGCATTCGGGTGTCGACAGATCGGTAAGGGGTTGAAGGTTACCTGTGACCACATCAAAGGAACTCTGTGATTGGTGTTACAAAACGCCATTTATAGGGAAAATATATATAAGTTTTTCAGGGATGTAAAAAAATCAACTTTCAATTTCATTGTCCTCTTCAGCTTTTCAACAGTTAACACAAGTGATGACGTCAGTTTGGTATTTCCTTCGATCTTCTCTTGTCCTACACTATGATATCTGTAACGAGAACCTCAGGTACATTTGTATACTATATTAATTGAATATCAATGATCTAGAACTACAGAATCGTCTTCAATCGCAGATCGAAGCCATGTATACAAGGTGTGTAGACAAGCTTTACAAATTGGAAATTGGTAAAAATTAACACGTGAACTTATGTCGTATAATTTCATTTATTTCAAGATTAATCCTTTTCAGCTGATAAGTTTTGCATCATAACGTCAGCCTGGTATTTTCCTCGATCTTCTTCTCTGGTCTTACGATATCTGAAACGAGAACCTCGAACAGCATTTAGTATCAACACAATTCACATCAGTACAAACAGTAATTCATATTTTACCGCTCGTATCGGAACTCTCCCGAAAAAAAGGTTGAAAATGCATGTTTCGCCAGGTAGCAAGAATTAGAGAAAAATAAAGTAGTTTTAGTGCATGCATGACGTAAACAGGGGTAGTCTACAATCGGATAGCTTGGCCCGTTCCACAAACCTAATGTTTACCTGTGCAAGCCGTGTGTACTCGGCCGTCACGGCTCGGCGCGTCCGCTCGATAATTACCAACGTCAGTCAGAAAATCTGTTAATCTTCAATTCGCGCAGAAAGTATTAATATAACCGACGAAATATTGAATTCTTTCGCCGAATGTGTTAATTTCACTGTCGCATCGGAAAAGTTTGACCCCGACTTTGTAGCATTAGATAGCCGTGCATGTAAACAAAGGTGGGTACTTGTAACTGATAGCCTCTGATGGTTTGTTAGTCAGCCGTCACGGCGGCGACAGCGGACAGAAAAATACTTAATTTTACGGCAGAATACTTGATTTTTCTGATCGAATTGGAATTCTAAGGAAAAGTCCTAATATTAAGGGTTAACACGGAATAAAAAGGCACATAAACTAATCCTGACGAAACTTGTTAAAAATTAA